>VXBU01009662.1:0-192819 GCA_013400315.1 Bombycilla garrulus | reverse complement strand
AGACAGGGCTGAGGACACAGACAAAGCAGGCTGGACTGAGGACACAGACAGCGCTGAGGACACAGATAAAGCAGGCTGGGCTGTTTGCAGCAGTTCCCCAGGCACAGAAGAGGCACTCACACGGTTCCAGCAGGCACTTCCTCCCCTGGCACTTCCCTCCCAGCCACAGCCAGGGCTCCCTCGAACATCTACCTTTATTTAGCCAAGCAAGAGGCTAAGAGTGAGGGTAGAGGAGGAGGGAGACGGGAAAGGGTGTAAGCAACACCAGGGAAAGATGAAATGCTGCCCCGGGAAAGACTGCTGACGCTGCACTGAGCGCTGTTACTGTGCTAATAGATGATTAAAAATGATGGGAAAAAAGTCTGGGCCACATGGCAGGGAGAAGGTGCTTTCTTTTAATCTGTGAGGGCTCCTAGAGCTGCGCTCCAGGAAGCAGTGCTCAAGGGCATGCCAAAGCCTTGCCTGCTGCTGTCTCTGCTCCTGGCAGGGACCTCCCCCTTAACAGAAACAATTACTGAGGAGCAAAGCCTGGCCAAACAAGCGGGGCTGTGATTGATAATCTGGGTGCATTACAGGCCTCCGACAAAAGCCACCGTGCTTAGATTTGACAGCTGGCAATGCTTGATGAGAGCCAATTAGTGGATATATATTCCCTTCAGCCAGAAGTTTCTGCTGTTTCTAGTCCAGCAGCTTCCTGAATAGGAAGTGAACAGAGTGATTTCCCCACTTCTGCCTGCTCACATGTATGCCAGCCACACTGCCAGCACAGCTAAGAATATACCAGAAAACTACATATTTTGGCACCTTTGTGTATTAAGGCCAGTAAGTGAAAAGCTGCAAGTGACCCTGCAGACACTGGTGGTACAAGAACCTGGAACACCTCAGCTATCCCTGCAGCTCAGACTGCACTGTGTTTGTAACAAGTCCACTGCAAGTGACCATAGCTCTTGAAATGTTTCACTATTCCTTGAGAATTTCTGCCAAAGTACATTAATCTGTTTGTTCCTGCTTCAAACTGGTTAACCTGGCATGCAGAGAGCACCAGAACTCAGAGTGCCTTCTGTTCTGCCCAGTTCACGAAGAAACCTCAGACATGGCACCTTCAAACTCCTCTGCCTGTTCTTAACTTTCTTATGACAAAAGTTTTCTTTCCCCACTTTTACAGCTATTCGCACTCTTGCCAGTGCAAGTACATGGGCAAAGAGATCAATAAACAAAGCTGCATCCATGTGCCCTGAATCTCATCACTCATTTCAAGTATTAATTTTTCTTCACCACCCTCAGATAACTCGCACACAATTCCTGGACTTCCCAAGCTCCCTTCTGACAGTGGTTTGAGAGCTGCCTCCCCCACTGAACTCCAGACTGCTGGACCCTTTCAGAGAACAACAGCGGTTCTGTCACAAAGCAGCAGCACACTAATTACCTGCAGTGATGGCATGCACATCACCTGAAGAAGCAATTCCCTTGCCACCAGGGCAGTCACTCTCACCAGACATGGTTTCGGAGCAGGGCAGCTCAGGTAAAGCCAAGCCCAACTGCACACCCTGACAATCTGTGTTATTTCAGCGGGCAGGGTGGTAACTGCAGCTGCCAGAAGCGTGGTCACGCTGATGCAGCTCCACAGCAGCAAGAGGAAAACATTTGCCTGTCAGTCTCCTTTGACCTGTTTTACATTCCCTTGTTATAAACAGAAATGACTCCAGCCAGTGGAACTTCACTCTGGAAAAGTTCACAGCAGAGGAGTGTCAGGTGTCAGTGTGCAGGGTTTCCAGGGAAACAAGTAACAGTGGAAAAATATAATTTTGGGGTGAGAAGCTACTCTGGAATCTACAATCCTTTCCTTTTTCTCATGTTCCCATGAACCAAATCTGCTTGGGAAACCAGTCTTTGCAGTAACTTGGCCAGTCAAAATCTTACAGGGAAGAGGCACAAAGTAGCACAGAAAAAACAGCTTTGGTACTTGATTGCTTAGATGAAATGTATATTCAATATAGCATAAATACTACTATTACCAGTCAATTATTAGTTATTAGACTATTGCCAAAGAATTCCTCTCCATTGCTGGGAATGTTATATAACAGCCCCTCAAATTCATGCTGGCCCACAGAGGGAGGCACAATCTTGATGAGGATACAGAAGCAGAAGGGAACAACAGGCACTGAAGATTGTTCTGAATGGCAAAGCTGACTACAAAACCCACCCTTACAATAGCATGGGGCTTCTTCTCTCCCTCTATTAAAATAGAAAGGAGCACTTTTTGAGTGAATAGCAAGAGTGTCTATGGCAAGAACGTGACAGGTAGTAAATACTTTATTCTGTGTCCCTAATAGAAAAAAATAGTAATGAGCTTAAATCGCAATAAGAGACATTACATATAATGATAAAGGCAGAAAAGGTATAAAAAAGACTTGCCAGCACTGAAGATCTCCTCCAGTTAAAGTCTTTAAGAACAGATTACAGGTGTAACTGGATGAATCAACTCACCTGCAGAGAGCTCTCTCCTGAGAACATACTATTCACTCTTTTTCATTAACAGTTTGCATGACAAAAGAAAATGTATGTTTATGAAATACAGAGGGTTCTCTGAGCATGCTCAAGTACAGAACGAAAACTCAACATGTTATTAAAAGACTGAGGAACTGATCTGAAAGTAACTTTTCCTTAGGCATAGGCAGCATAATAAAACATTTGTAGTATTAATCAAACCTGAAATCACATGACTTCAAATGAAAAGTTGAGATCCTGTCATCAGTAACTGAGTCCAGCTAGTTCCTGGTAACTTCTGCTATAATAATAATTATGAAACATTATATAATAATACAAGTGAATATGGTGATTTACAAACAATTAATTTGAATAATACTCCAAGCTGCCAGAAGACACTAATGGTGTTCAGCGCCTCCTGAACATTTTAACACTATTACCTCACATTTATGGCATGGCAGAGATGACAGAGTCAGGCACCCGCTCTGCTGCATGCTGCACAAATACACAAGTGACAGTTTGCTACCAACAGCTCCCAGCAGAAAATCCCAGCTGTGCAAGACTCAAAGCCCACAGACAGGAAAACCTCAGCCCTTTCAGATAAGCCTTCCTTTTACCGCTCCAAACTGTGCAGTGCTGCTCTGCTGCAATAAACAGAAGCTGACAGTAAAGTTTAGCTCGACAGACGAAGGGCCAAAAGGCAAGTAGGCTGTTTCCCAGCAGCTGAGCAGTGGCTGTGCCCCAGCAGCAGGCCAAAGCCCCCTGGGTCCCTGCCAGCCCTGTGCCACATCTGGAGCTGGTTACACACTGCAGCTCGCTGCTCCTGCAGCCCCCCAGCACTGCCTCTCTGTGAGCTACCCACGGACACAGTGCCCTGGGAGGAATAAATTGGGACCACATTAGCTGGTGACCCTCGCCCTGCAATGCCCTGCCTGTCTGATGACAGAGGAAATCCCTCATCCACGCTGACAAGCAATATGAAACAGGCAGCTGCATTTACTGGAGAGCCTGGTCAATGCCGAGCGCCTCATTAGGAAATGGGCTCTATATTGAGGCACATTCCTGCAATTCAGAGCCTAGAAACTCTAAATTAAAACAACATTGGTGCCATATCCTCTTTCCAAAATGCTTCTCTTCGTCCAAACTTTAATGCACATACTTAGAGAAATTAAAGAAGCAAGATGTCTTTGGCGGGACTCCCTTTCTTGGGCAGCAGTGCCCTTCACGTGTGAGTGACCAGGAACGTGACAGTGCTGGGAAAGGAGGGAGCACGAGGAATGACAGCAGAGCCCTCCAGATCCTGGATACCCTTCCTTTGATGAACCTGTGCGTCTTCACTGACATTTTCAAATAAATAAAAATCACAGGAAATCATCGGAGCAAAGTTTTTGTTGTGTGAGTGCTGTACCTTTCTACACTCTAAGAAAGGTGAATTACAGCAAGCCAACCAATGGTGACCAGCACAGGCAACAAAAAGTCACAATCCAAATCCTATTCCACACTCCTGGAGCCATTCACACTCACTGCTGCAGCACAGTCAGGAAACTGCTTCCTAAAGCCAGCGGTGAGACTCAGCAGCGCTGGCAGCACAGCACGCACACCTCTCCCACAAACCACCTCCCCACCCTGCTCAGCACGGCTGTGTGCATCCCACGCACGTGGAAATAGGAATCCTGCCCTCAGCTGTGTCTGAACACCAACTGAAAATGCTGCTTTCCCACCACATTTCCCAGGAATGGCATGGACTGAAATACCAAATATTTATCAGGGAGCTCAGCAGCTCTGAAACACAAATGACTGAGGTCAGGACACCGGCTCTGAATCCGAAGGGTTGAATAAACTTTTTGGGTTTCACAACTGCTTTTCAAAGTCTTCCAGAATATCCTGACTTGTGGCATCACTTGCTTTCCTTGAACAGCTGTGTTCAATACATCTGCAACTCTGGAAGATTTTTCATTCGCAATTTCTACTGTAAATTTAAGAATTACAGCTGAACTTTTAGGAAGTTCCTGAAAGGTGACACGGTTCTGTGGAGCTGGCAAACACAGACGGACCCCTGTTCTCCAGAGGCAGAGAAGGGTCCATGCAGAGAAGGTTTAAACTGAGGAAACAGCAGAGTTGTTTTGTTGGAAAATATGAGGCTGGTGACCTGGAACAACTGAAGAGGAGTGCAAGGGCCAAGCACACTGAATATTTGCAAAGCATGTAGAAAAATGAGATTCCCCTTGACTACATCAGTAATGAGGATACTGTAAAATCTCACAGCCATCTCTTCTGACCCATCTCCTATTTCTGGAGCTGTCAAAGCTGGGGTGATTTGAATTTATTCTGAAAAAGTGCATACCAAAACTACTGGCACTGAAAAAAAATAAATGGAATTTTAGATTCTCTGCAACTCATAGAGGTGGTGAGTAATACTCTCCTATATAAGCAGTGAGGAGTTTTTCTATCAATGTGTTGAAAGCTGCACACACAAAGAAAGGATACGAGACGACACATCCTTAAAAGACAGCACAGAATTTAGGAAGGATGTGCCAAATCTCTGTTTGGTCACGTAAATATTTCTCAGGTATGTTTTAAATACAGTTTAGGTTGTGTATACGTAAACATGTATTCTGCCTGGGGGATTGTGGATGTACTGGAGAATACCCTGTGATATTATACTTACACTGCACATAAAACTTTTATTTATACTACTCATAGCACAGATGTCTTAGGGAGATTACTTTCTGCTTTCTTCATCATTTTTAAGATTAAAATCTTAAACAATCTTAAACAGTGACAAGTCTTTATAGCTGATGGCAGTTTTGGAACCAGAATCTTCAAAGGCATTTCAACAGTCCCATGAATTATTTGAAAAAGGGCTATTGCTCCAACCTCAGATCATAACTGATCTCACTACATACCAAGAACAATTTCAAATTAATCTCCTTTGCAATTTTTGTTTCTTTGGGAAATTAAGTATTCCACACATACACAGAAAAGCATTTGGGATTGGCATCCTTAAGGGAAATGACCACGTATTTTTAAGGAGGAGTTTATGACACTGTAAGACCGACCACCACTGAGATATAACGACAGGAACTGCAACATTTAAAAAAATTATTTACCTGAAACCCAAGTCATTACAGATAAGGGCAATGTCAATTAAATCAATGTTAATTAAATACACACACATTTTCAGCAGAAAAACTCACCACGAAATACTACAGATTGTTCCAGCTGCTCACAAAAGATAATCAGAAGGAAACTGGGAAGGGCAAGGGGCATGAAAGCACCTGAACTGAAGCTTAGGACAACAAGAACTATGAAAAGAAGTGTTAATTTCTCTTGGAATGAGTGGTACCATAAATTACCACTGCTGCATCAACAATTACACAAACAAAACAAGTACTTGACATTGCTGTGACCGCTTCTGATTCCTGCTTTAGCACATCACCTGGCTGACCAGGGGCAGTAATCACAACTGCTGCTCAAAAGTAAATACAAGACCGTAACCTACATGTCTTGTTCACTCTGAGGCTGGTACATAAAACCCCCAAAAGCACTGTTCTTAAATGAAACCATAAATAATGATCTTAAACAACATGGCAAATAACCTCCTTGTGTTTGCTAAGGAAGAAGCACAGAAATCCCTTATCACAATGCCCTGCTTTTGTCTTTCCATTCTGTGACAGCAACAGAAATCATCTGGCTGACAGATGAAATGCTGCACATAAAACTTTATGAAGATGGAAATGGTGGCACTGAAGAAGCTGATGCTGGGTTGGCAGCAGCATATGTGTTATTATGAGGAATGTGCCAAGGGAATAACTCAGGAAAACCCACCAGGAGTGCTGAAGTGAAAAATCTACACAGATTTTTTTTTCAGATCCTAAATCGCTTATTGCCAGGGATGCCTTTTGCTTCCTCTGTGTTTTACTGGCAATAAACTTTTCACGTTGCATTCAGTACTGGAACGTAATATTAAATGCTTGAACAGAAACACACCTTTTCTAATTGTTATGCCAACACAGAAAGATCTTAGAAACAGGAGAGGCCAGAAATAGGAAGGGCCCAATCCCCTCACAAGCACAAGACCTCCCAGAGGCTGTTCTGGAAGCTGGCACATGTGCTCCTGCTGCAATCAGCAATCAAGGAGAGACTGAGTGGTGTAACACTCATACTTCAGCTCTACAGCTAGGAGAAGTGTCTTCCAAATAGGCTTCTTCTCCAGCAAGGCAAATACAAACCCCCAAGAGAAGTATCCCTGCTTCTCCCTGAATCTGGGACTATTTCTGCCTGCAGAGGATGATGACCAATGTCCTCCTCATTCACAACTTCCCATCACACACTCCCTACTCAGGCAGTGACACACAGAAACGTCCCCCAGTGCTGAGTCCAGCAGCTCCAGCAATTTGAAATTGTTATTTATGCACTTTCTGTCCTAACATATGACAGGATTATACATTGTTTGTTCCTTAAATCAAGATAATAATCCCACACCAGATTATTAACTGCATTTTTCCCAGTCCCCTGTACCCACCTGCTGCTTCAGCTGTTGCACAAGACGATCTTTCTCTCGTTTCAGTGCAGCCACTTCATCCTGAGTCTTCTTCTTAGAGGATGAAAGCTCTAGCAGAGCAATATTGGCATCTTTTTCACTAATGGCAGCAAGAAGGGCTTCTTGTCTGAAAAAAACCCAAACAAATTACATTATTATCCTGCAAAAGTTAGAGGACTCCTCTACAAAGATGTGAATGCACCATAAATGCTGTACCAGTGTGCAACTCTGAAAAGCAGTAATAAGTATTTCTGTCTAAGCTACGTGCCTGTTGGTGGAACATCAAAACCCACACACTTTCCCCTAAACAATTGTGTTGATACCAAATTGCAGCTTACAGGGTAAGAAAGACACATTTGTTCTTTTGCACTCACCTCCTCAGTTTTTAATAACTACCATTATTATTACTTTGGCTGAATATTTTCCCATACGCTTTCCCTGTAGCAGAAAACTCTTACAAACAGAATTGAGAAACATTTTACACATACTGGGAAGAAAGGAGACAAAGATAATCACCCTAACTGTAAAACAGTTCCCTGCTGGAAAGGACATGCCTGTAGTGGCAAGCAGTTCTCCAAGAAAACCAAAGGATTGTTAGGACATGTTAGGGAAAGCAACCTTTTCTGTCCTTTGACCTTAATCCCCATTTTTATCTGGTGATGTGCAACAGGATTTCAAAGAAAACCCTGGCCTTATTGCCCAGTAGTGCTGGCTTGTCTCACCTCTCACCACCTCGCAAAGAAGCAATAAAATGAGGTCCTAAATGTGTGGTGATGTGAAAGATGGCAGCATGTAGGAGTGATGATGGAAGACAAACTCAGTACTACACATTTTTTATCTACTTCTCATCTAAAAATAAAGTTGCAAATGCATTTAAAGCTTTGCTGCAGCACTCAATATCAAGAAGTTTATTATCAGGATCCCAACTGAAGCCACTGTCTCAAAAATGTGAAAAAAAAATGTATTTCAAGAGGAAAAGGTGTGTTTCAACAGACAAAATTTGTCACAGTGGATTTACACAATGGACTTTGTGTGGATGGAATTTCTCTCTGGGTTCACATAGGTGTTTCTTGTGCAGTCCAAGAGAGCTTGCTTTAAATGATCTACCAGCATATCAAAAATCTCACAGATCCAGTGTAGAGAGTGCTTGGATCCTGCCTAGATCGTATCTAGGAAAACATTATTGCTTCCCTTTCAGAATGTAATACCATAAAGTAAAGCAAAATTTTTAGGTACTTTAGGATAATCATAAAGTATTCAAATACATTTATTTTATGAAGAAATACAAATATTCTGGTGACTTAACGGAGGCAAAGAGTAGAAGAAAGGAAAAGGTGCACAACAGATTCCCAGATGCAGTGTCCAGATTGGAGGTGTGGGAACGATGGATAATGGGTGTGTTATTATTGCTGTTTTGTTTTTGCTGCTTTAGCTTTATGGAAAAGTATCCAATTTTGGATGTCTGCCTGAAACATGAAAAATACCAATAGGGTGAAGTGACAGAACATGATCCATGACCTCTGCTTTTTTCCAGCTATCGGTATCCTGGGAAAGACAGGCTGGCTTGGAGCTCTGGTCATTTTCACTTTCTTTAGAGTAATCTGTTTTGATTATAAAGAAACACTTATTCTTTTAATAGTAAGCCCCCAATCCTGGCTGATGATTCAGGAGCAGAGCCAAGAATATCTCCGTAACTCTATCTGTGGAGCCATTACTCTGGTATGGAAATTGGAGGTGCCTCAAATAGCATGCAAGCCATCTACCTTCTGCAATCAAATCCTTTGGTGCCCATCTCTGCTTCTTAAGTGAAAACCCCAAGGCCAGGAAAATGAGATATGGACAGCAGTCCATTATTTTTTTTTCCCTGAAAAATCTTTGCCACCATGTCTTAGAAAAGATCTTCCTACTGGCCAAAACTTCAGCGCTGTGCTGTGCTGAGGGTGCTGGTCAAGAAGTGCGGTGAAAGCCATTGTGGCTTTCTGACTGTTTTCTGGAACTGAAACAAGGTGAAATTTGAACAAAGTTAGAAAAATCCCCTGTGGTAAGTGCACTGTAGCTGCATTTTTTACTTTAGCAAGCTAAATGCAAGGTGCTCCATGTGGGGGAAGTGCAGGTGTCACTGTCAGCTCTGCCCAAGGGACATGGCTGTAGTGGCAAGCTACTGTTCCCAGCAGAGCTGCAACTGCCCAGAGGTTCCTGGACCACAAAAAGGGCACACTGCCAAGCAAAAGACAAGGCTTCTGACTGAAGAGCACTGCAGAAATGACTTCTGTCCCTTCCTGAGGGCCTCATCCCCAGGGAAGGCAGAGGAACACGCTGTCAGACAGGTGATGGGGCACAAAGGAGAAGATGGGCTGCTGTGTGAATGGTGGTGAGCAAAGCATCCATCAGGAGTGCTGCAGTCAGTGCTGGAGGCACTGCCACAGGCTCAGCTTCTTCAGAAAAACGCTTCTCCTCAGCTCACAGCACTGGAGGTCCTGAAACGTTCTCAGAAGCAGGCAGAACATGCTGCACAACCCCAGGATGCTGCTCTTTGTAAATGCTGGCTAGGGCCAGAGTCACTGAACAGACACTGGAGTTAATTCAGGCCTTTCAGAGGCTGGTGCGGCTGTGCCAACAGCAACTCAGCAGGGGCAAGCTGCCCACTGATCTCTCCACTGGAGCAGGCTCTGCACGAGCTGCACAGGCTCACAGGAGGGAAGCAGACTCTCTAACAGACTGAATACTACCAGAGGAAACCTGAAACAGCATCAGGGTAGAAACATCTACTGAAACCAGGTTCAAGGATTATCCAAACTGGACAATAAAGGGAGATCAGCTTTTTCCCTCCACACTGAAGCCTTTCACTAAATGTGGATCATGATCAATAGACTGGAGTGGTATCAAGACCAGTAGGTTTAATTGTTAAGATACAATGGTGGATATAATCTCAAGATCAATATCAACATTATTTGCTCTGTTTGCAGTCTTCAAAAATAATGCAAAGAAAGACAGGCATCTATTTTGAAAAGGCAAGCCCACAGAACAGTTACAGGCCAGCAGAGCACAGAGATTTGACAACATGCACAAAAACCAGTGTGCAAATGCAGGTCTCCTTCAACCCTTGAATAGGCATGTCTGATCTGGGGAATGTAACTGGGCAATAGTGTACTATTACACTACTACTAATTACTAATACAAATAGAATCAAGCTGTCCTCAAATGGGTTTCTATGGCACTTGGTTTCAGAAGACTACATAATTCCTTCACAGCCCTTTCCCAGAAAAGGAGAAGAATCCTTCTGGTAAAACACAAGGGGAGGTGAACTTTAAAAAGCAGTTTTGTACTTTGCAGTACTGTTCCCAGGGTCATAGCACTGGAATATTTATCAGCTGTATAATTAGAAAGAATAACAGGCTGTAAACAGCACTGAATTAATGATGCTTCAAAATATGAAAACTATACATATTCATTAAAAGAATATGTTTACATATGCTAGGGAGAACACTTATTCCATGTAGAAATGTTCTAACTATAATGCTCGATAAAATTTTATTTCAAATGATGAAATTTCATCCTATCTGGAGTATTTCTGAAAATGTGTATGAGATGATATGAAAGCAATATTGGTATCAGCAGCAGCTTTGATTTTAATGTCATGGAAGAGCTGGGATTATTCCACCAGCCCTAGCTGCATTATAGGATCAAATCTATTTTCCTTCTGATTGGCATTAAACTAAAGTATTTAAAAGTCTGACACAAATGTGAAGAGCTCAGGTAGCTACAACTCACAGCAATCCAGCCAGTTTCTTCAACAGAGACTGCTGCCCTCCTGTGAGCAATGATTAATCCTTATCTATCAGGCATATTAAGATGAACTGTAATTATGGTACACAAGGAAAGAGTCTCCTGTTTCATGAACTCTTTACTCATGGTGAGGGCAGCAATCCCCACAGAATGACAGAGGTGCCACTCGTACAGGACCTGTTTTACTGGTCTGATTTTTGTCCACTGCATTTACTCCAAGGCTACAGAAAATGCTGCTAAGAGCTCTAAATGCTCTCCTGTCAGAGACATTTGTCAGACTGAGCCTGGTGAATCACCATCACCATCAGAACTGTATTATCTGCACATGGATTAAAAACCCTCCCAGGATGTGACAACAACAGAAGGAGCTGGCAGGCAGAGGAATTCAGATACAGTACTGCAGTGTCATGAGAGCTAGACAGACAGGCAACAGCCTGGAACACAAAACCACTGGGCCGTGGCTTCCAGTAAGTTTAGCATGGCTACATGTGTTCAGCAGAATGACAGGGTTTGGGTGGGTCACACTCAATAAACTCTTAGAAAGTAATTAAGAGTACAACACACCAAGCCACTGATTGAATGGGCCAGATCCCCTGGCTCCAGCATTGTCCTTTTCACCATAAACTGTGTCTAATACTGCAGCAGTACTTCTGAACTCCACATTCTTTCCTACTATTTCTTTTTGCTGGTTATAGAACATCCTCAGAAAATTAAGGAACTCTGATTTGCAGTACCTGACAGGGAAGAGACAGTCCTTGCAGAGCTCTGGCTATCAGGATTTGGTTCTTAAAAGCCACCTTGAAAAAGGCAATTATACCAGCAAATGACATTTCATGATGCTAACAACAGACAAGTAACTCACTTAATACACAAGCTGCCAAATCCTGCACTGGCTGTAATTTCTGCAGCATTTAAGATGCAGCTCCAAATATCCCAAAGTGAGCAAACTTGTATCCAAAAGAAACAGTAGCTACCTCTTACTGCAAGAGAGTGGGAAAAAAATTTAACTTGGCAATAGGTACTACCTGCTTTTTTTTAATTACAGCTGGGAATAATCAAACCTCAGGCTGCAAATTAATTTCCAAAGCACAGCCTTAAACCTTCAGTCCAAAGGGATAATACCATACTCCTTCCATTCCAGTGGAATGGTTCCTGAATCAGCAGCTCACCTTTGCCTGGCCTGATGGCACATCAGCTTTCTAACCTCTGGTCTGTGCTCTTACAGCTACCAAAACAGAAACTGAGAATTCAAACAAACCAAACAAGATGAAAATGAGAGGTTTTTGTCATCAGTAAATTGAAGCTTTCTGAATGTACACCTTTCCACTGGTGTCTCAATGTCATTGCACACGTGTGACCACAATTGGAAAACAAGATAAAAATACAAACTCTTGGTGAATACAGCTGTGAGGTCACAAAAGTGATGTCCCTTTAATTTTCTGTTATAAGAATGGCATGATAATAATCAATGTGAATTCCATGACCCAGGAAGCATTGCCACTTACACTGCCCTTGTTTAACAAGATACTGATAATATATTTAGACTTTCCTACGGATATTTTCTCTAACATCCCAATAGTCCAGAATCACAGAGCTCCTTACTATGATCAATAAGAAATGCTTCTAAAAGTCCTTTCCCTCAACATGTTTGATAGAATCACAAGTAGTCCTATAAATATTTTATATTACCTTTCCCATCAATGCTTTAACCCTTCTTGAACGAACTTAAGCTTTCCACCTTAATTTTATCACTTTGGCAGCACAGGTAAAAATGTGCAATTCCTAGTCCTGCTCATATCTCAGCTCTGAGCACTCACAATTGCAGTGCAGCCTCAGACTGTGTCTGCCAGCATATCTAGAAAAAATCTAACACTTTCACAGAGAACTTTCAAACCCACTGCTAATTTCCTGAACTATTTTTATTGATGAATAGCTCACTGAAAACCTGGCTGCTGCACATCACAGCTGCTGAAGTGACAGTCCACGAGCCTTACTGTGGTGCCTGTCAAGGGTGGAAGTTCCCTGAGATGGAACATTTTAGAAGGAGCTCTCAATCCTGGCACCCGATGTTTTGGGAGATCTGTCCCTATGAAGGGCAGGATTTCTTTAAAGAACCTTCCTTGCTCTAGCAGCCCTCAGGGCAGAATGTGGATGAGGGACAGCAGTACTTACAGGCTCTCGAGCTCCCCAGGGCTGGCTTTTCTGAGGAGAAGTCCTGACACGGCGTTCCTCCGTCATCTGCAGTTTAACAGCACTGCAGACAGGGCACAAACTCAAGGCATATTTTTCATCCAGCAACAGAGCCCACCAGAATGCATCCACCAGATTTTGGAAACTGACCTTACAAGAGAGGCAGCTCCAATTTCTGTTCCTGGGACATGTACACGTACAGGTCGAGCTTTAGCTTGGCATGTGGTTTCACAATCTGCCTAAGCTGACACAAGCCAGGCTCTTGTGGCAAGAGATGGTTCTGCCCTCCCATTCCAGGTTGCTGCCCCTCCCTGGCGTGGGCAGCCCGGGCTGGGTGTCCCTGCAGCCTCAGGAGCCACTTAAAGCCCTGAACAAACACGAGGAACGCAGATGTGACCGCAGGTTCCCCAGCCCTGCAGGAGCTGCAGCTCTGCCTTCCAGTGTCAGACCCGTCACTGCCACAGGCAGCGCTGCCAGCACGTAAGAATGGAAAATGAATCATGGAATTCACACTGATTATAACATATCAACCAACCACAATTACTACAGTGAAAACAATTGTCTCGATGTCTCTGTGCATCTGGCCCGGGTTGAAAGATGGTACAAAGAGATTCCAGCTTTATCAGTCAAACTGCAACAGCAATATTGCAATCTTACTGTGGCTTCTGATCACGAGGAAAAATCCAGTCATGATTTGTAACACCGCTGTTTTAAGAAAATTATCCAGTCTTTGTACTCAAGTCAAACAGATAGAGCATGTACCTCCTTGCTAAGTGACTACCACATTAATTCTGGTTAGCACAACTTATCTCACTTCTGCACCTGTCCCAGCTCCACATCTGACATTCTGACAGGTGATCACACCTGCCTCCCTCTGTATTTCAGCAGCCCACTGGAAACCAAGGCAAAGGCACTAACTTGGTTTTGGGACCATATTCATACTATCCCTATTCTCAGTGCATTGAGGTTCCATTTCTTTTCCTGATCTTGTTGTAGCAGTGGCTATACAGTATTTATTATTTATTTTTTATTTCTTTTGGGGGTCTCATTCAGCATGAGTTTTCACAATTCTCACTTTATTAGTACAATTTCTTCTTCCCCTAAATGTCTCCTTTATTAGTACAATTTCTTCTTCCCCTAAATGTCTCTTTCTCTTGACCAATTTTTAAGGCTGCTGCCAATTCCCTTTAGGATACTGATACACAGCTTTGTAACTTTCTTAAACTTTTCCCCTTTCGTTTTGGATGCAAAGACCTTAGAGTTTTGGACTTTTGATTTAAATAAATGCCCTGCTTCCTGTACATGAACCTCCCATGGTCTTCTGTCCAATTTACTTCCTACCTAGTAGTTCTCATTTTTCAGTCTATTACTTTGAAGTTGTAAACTCCACTTTTCTAGCACAGTTTTTTTTTTTTTTAATTTGAATATACATTTTATCAATTTGTGATCACTACAGCTGAAGTCAGTTTTGGTGATGATTTCTGCTCTAGTGTCATCACCACTTACTACAGTCCTGAAGTCAGCACAGTTTATATCTTGGTGATCTAGTCATTATTAAGTTAACAAGCCTGGCAGTTTCTCTGATTTGTATCCAATAAATAGATATATCCTACAAAAACACATTTCTCCATTATTTCTTACATTTAACACAACCTTTAACACAACCTAAAATCCACAGCAGGATACCATCGACTCTCTTTGTGTAACTTTTATGATCCTTACATTATTTTGACTCAAAGTAATGCTATAATTTATACTCTTTTTTATTTCCTCAAAACCCCCAGTGTAATTAAAATACAAACACCATAACTTTCATTCTTAGCTTTCCTGAATTACTTGTACCCACATTCCAGCTCTGAATATTGGTCTATTTCTCACTAACTGCTGTTATCCCTGTGACATCCAGTTTCACGTTACATACCAGATGTGCAGAGCTACTTATTTTGTTGCTCTTTTACAAACATCTAAATATTCTTCCCCCCATGTTCCATTTCAACAATTTTTTTTGTCAGAGCTATGGATTGCCTTCATTATTTATTGTCTATCTGCCTACCAACCTGGGTGTGCCTTGCCTGACCCCTACTCCTTTTATCTGAGAGCTCTTTTGTACATTTGTTCAAGCTTCTCTTCCAGAATCACTTTGTCTGATTTCTAAAATGAAATATTTTATTCAAGGTCATACCTTTTGATGTTAATTCTGCAAGGGATGAATCTGTGCTTTGGTGGTGGTAACAACAGCAGCACTAGTGCTGATCTCTATTCCATCCCAGCCCTAACCATACCTGTATTTCACTCCTCTCTGCCTGCTGCTGCTGCCCAGGAGAGGGATTAAAAAGGGAGCACAAGGAATGCCAAGTGTCTGGATAAGGACAGGAATAGCAGCATCAGTGGAAAAAGAGGCTGGAAGCAGTTTCATTAAACACTGAGGCATCACTTGCCTCCTGCTCCTGGTAGCTCCAATGACTGCAGCTTAAGCAGTGCCAAAAAAAAGTGTTTCTAAGCAAGCAGGAGTTGTTGAAAGGGTTGAGGACAGAAATGGAGCAGGTGTCAGGGGCTATGGATAAAATTTGGATATATTTAGTTCTGTAATTGCAGCAGAAGGGGCCTGAGAGGTTTCATTTAATTTCCTTTTTCAGATCCAGGTCTGAAAGCAGGTGTAGCTACTTGCAGTCCCTGAGTGCAGCAGATTTGTCTGAATGGGCACTACAGCATTTCCTGAGGAGCTCTGTAGATAACTGTCCAGATGCCCAAAGCAACTGGCATTCTGCAGAAACTCGGGAGCATCCCAGCACCTTCCTTTCCGTTTTTACCTCTGCCCAGTGCCTGCTCCTCACAAGATGAAACCAGAGCTGCCTGCAGTAAAAAGTTCACGGGACCGAGCCTGCGCACTCTGCTCCAGAACAAGCGTGTTAAGCCTGATCTAAACACACAACACACCTTTGAGAGCCCTTCAGCAGGTCCCTGCTAAGCACAGTAATGATACACTCCTGCCCAAGGCCCTGTTTCATGCACAGATCTGAAGAGTTTCACTGAAATAAAGAGAAGCTCAAGCATCTCAACGGCAGCTGTTACTGCCTGTTTGTAGTGAGACACGGGGCACATGAACCTTAAGCAACACACAAAGTGAGAGGGCAAGTCATTCCTACCTGAGGAAGTTGGAAAAAGCCCAACTTAGCACATTCTAGCAACCAACACCTTTTCAATGAACAAATCTGAAGCTGTGTTTATGCTGTAGTTTAAACAAAAATCCTCCCCAAACTGCCTTACTGAAGAAATGTGATCACAGATAAATTCACAGATGTCACTCCCAGCATCTTAGAAAAAGTAATAAATCTCTAATTTCAAGGCTATGAAACAGAAGAAACAGAATTAGACCAGATTGTATCACACAAGAAATTGGCTCTCATAAAAACCTGCCTATACTATAAATAAATGAAAGTTCCCCTACCTTCTTCTAAGTAACATCTTGCTTATTTTGGTAAAGTTGACCTTTAACTGGTTGTACAATTGCTAAGCATTATCATTTAGTATCTACTTAATTGTTAAGATATGTAGCAAGGTTAATTTCTTGCGAAAAAAAAATCTTGCTGAGTTTTAAGACGTTAAAATTTTATCTACTTTATAAAAAAAAAAAGAAAATAAATAAAAAAACAAAGGGGCAGAAAATAACTGCAAGGTAGGGTGAACATGTGATGTGGAAAACTTTTAATCCTGAAACTATCCTTGAGAAATAGTTATTTTTGGACATCAATAAAAATTCTGAGCATTTTCTGAAGAGTACAGACCAATGAATTTTCAGGAAAATACCAGGATGTTAATGCAGAAAAAATATTTTGAAAACTGAAAGACCAGCACCAAAGGAAAGTGCTAGATTTTAAAACTAACAATTGCCAAATGCAAAACATGTAAACAAACAGCGTCAACTGGAACAGAAACATGGCTTAGTGGAGCTGAGGGTCAGGAGCTACTCTCCACTCCTGTCACTTGAGATTTGCCCAAAAGTACATCATTTAACCACCTCTGTAAATGCAAATGCTACTCTTTACTGCAGAGCACACCTGGTAACATCTGCACAACAGTGACACTGTCAGCTGAAAACAGTCAGGTCTCTTTCCTTTTGTTGTTTATTGCTAGCTGAAAGGAGAAAAGGGGATAACCAGAGTCTTGCCCACTTCAAGGCACCTCGTATCTGCCAGGAGCACAGCGACTGCACCGAGACCTCCCATTTCTGCACCCAAGAAACTCCAAGGCCATGAAATACGAAGGAGACACCTGAGCAGCAAGAGGACGCCCCAGCAGGCACGGGGCAGAGTGGGCAAGGCGAGTGTGGCTGGCAGGGCAGGGCAGAGCTGCCTGCTGGATTTATGGCAGGCTGCAGCCCAGGCCCATCTGGTGGGGAAGGGGAGGCCGGGCAGACCGTGCGCCGCTCGCATTTTTGCCATTCCTGCTGCGGTATGGCGTGAATAAATCACAGGGCTGAGGTCAGAGCAGCCAGCCCATAAAGTGATTCATGGGCCCAGCAGCACGCTCCCCCAGGACTATGTACTTTATTACAGTAAACCTCAGAACAAGATACAATTTCCTGTCTCGAGGAGCAGCCTTTAAATCAGGACACCTGGGCAGCCCCGCACGGCTCCCAGAACAATGGGGCTGAGCCCCAGCGTGCCTCTCCTCGCTGGCCCTGCTGCCTTCCCCCAGCTCCAGAGAGCCTCCTCCTCCTGCTGCTGCTGCCCCTTGCTGCTGACAGCACCGGCCAGGCTGCATGATAGAACCCTGCTCTTCAGCCACAGCTCCCCACCCAAGAAATAAATACTCTCCATATGTTGTTTATTCACTCCATTTTAGCTTTCAGGTCTCTTCTGCCCTGTAAAAATTTGACTCAAAATGTTAAGGCAACAGAGAAATTGAAAGGGAAATCATTGGTTTTTCTCTGTTTGCAGGCAGACCCTGCACTGGAAGGGTTTTTTTCTTCTTCGCAAGCTGAAGAATCTGACATGCAATTTGGGTTGTAATACGGATGTTCTCACTGGGATCAAGGGCTGCGATCTGAGTTCTGGGTTTGGCATCTGGAAAGGAAGGGAGGTGGTGACAGAGATGATGGTATTGTCAGACTCCTGAGAAATCTCCCTCCCAGCTAAGAGTAATGCTGCTCTTACACCATGGGTTACGTTTCCAGGAGGAAGCAAAGAGAACTGATTTTAAGCCAGTGGGTATTTTCCACTCTCAGTCTGCAGTGGAGCCTCACTTCTCCAACCATCCCAAGCCCACAGAACCTTCCAGGCTGCAGAGAAGCAGCCTGCCACGGCTGGCTTGTACCCAGCTGTCCCTCAGGTAAGGGAGAGGCACGTGCTGGAAGCAACAGGGCTCTTCAAATGGGAGCTTCCCATGTTCACACAGCACAGGACAGAGGAAAAACTTCCTTTGCCTCCCTCAGATCCACGATGGATCACCAAAACCAGAGCTAAACCCAGGTATGCTGGTTTTCAGTATGCATAGTTCAAGATGAAGAGAAGGGAAAGGTAGCTTCCCTTTGAGCATTCATTGGCAAAAGGCAAGATTTTCCTGCAGCTTTGATGACATTCTGTACAATCACTACAAACAGTGGAAAAAAATCCTGGTAATTCTCACTCTTCAAAGTTCTTTTGGATGTTAAAACTACAGCCATAACAAGGGAACATGTCCCTGGGAAGCTGCTTCACGGAAAACAGACACACCTGAAAGATGTTCAGAGGACAAAAACGTAAGAAAAAGCGATAGAGCAGAGGAAGTTTTGGGAAAATTTAGATGAGAATTCATCAAATACTGTAAGTTAAGAATGCTATTGAACCAGTCAAGCTAGAAAAAAAAAAAAATCCAGGTAAGGAAAGAGGAGAAGGAAAGTATTGATAAAACATATGTAAGCAGCAATAAACCCATCTGATTTGGACAAGAGTGAACCTCCTGAAACTATTTGTTTTGTTTTACAATTACTTTTCCTACAAGTGAAAACAGTTGTGTGGAAAGTGACTTCTTCCACCTGCTTATTTTATTTTGTTTTATGCTACTTAAAGGATCTCCCTGACTTCTGTGGATTGTTTCAGAGCTTAAGTAGGCAGAAATGAGGCTTATTCATTTTATCCAGTCTGCTTTCCTGTACAGAACAAATATTTACATCATACCCAGTTACTCCCAATCATTTATTCTGGGGGGTTTAGGCAAAGGACATGCACTTGGGACTGAAAGCCATGAGGAACTGGCTGCTGTCCTTGTGAGTTTGTCCCAATGGTTAATAATTTTCACCGTCACAGTCTCATGTCTTTCTATTTCCAACCCTTCTGGTCTCAGTTTCTGGATAATGACCCTTGTTTTGACTGTCTCTGCTTGAATAAAGTGTTATAATATTACTGTTATTTGGTTTTCTAGATATTAGCACGATACAGAGTCTTGTGACAACTGTATCAATTATCCTATAAAACAGAACTAAAATCTTGATTCTATTCATACTCATTACTCCTATTTTTAAGTAGCTGAAGTCCTTCCGCTGCCAAGATCACACTTTTTTCCACAACATGGCCAAACCTTTTCCAAGTCACTCCTGTCCAAACAATGCACAGTAGACTTCATGCTGTTCTGATTTATCTGCTGCACGTCCATATGCACTTTGTGTCAGCAAGCCTGCATTAAGAAGCAATTTAAATGGCCCAGCATGTCTGCTGTCACCATTGGGGAACACTCAACGTTTTCTGTATCACCTGCACTGTCATTTCAGACTTGCTTCCAGCTCACTGGTCTGACCATGATCAGCACCAAGCCCAGCACAGTATCTATGAGCTCAAAACCAAAGGTCCCTGTTCAGCTTTAAGTGCAGTGGGAAAATGCTGACAGCCAGTGCTCCTTTAAGGATACTGTCTGTGCAGTGCACAAGGGACTCTCCTCAAGGGCCTGCAGTGCGGGTGATGCCCTCAGGCTGACAGAGGATGGAATCTGAGGGGATATCGGGAAGGAATTCCTCCTGTGGGGGTGGCACGCCCTGGCACAGGTGCCCAGAGAAGCCGTGGATCCCTGGCAGTGCCCAAGTGATCCCAGGCATCCAGGATGGAGCCTGGTCTCCTGGAAGGTTTGGAACTCGATAATCTTTAAGGTCCCTTCCAACCCAAACTATTCTGTGATAATGCTGGGAATTAGTCTTCTACAGAAGATTAATTATACTTAATGCAAAAAGTTACTTGTATTAGACAAGGCTGGTTTTCTTTTAACCAAACTTTGGAGACAATCAAGAAACCATATCACATTTTTTTGACATTACACATCTTACACAAAGTAATTTAACTGGTATTAATTAAAAGCCTATTCTTTATGTTATCAGAATATTTTATCAGCTTATTCATCACTCTGCTCATGAATTGTAACAGTTAATCAATTCATAGCACGCTAGCCACCCTCTGCCTGTTACTCTGCAACACGTCCAGGACTTCAGCATTTCCATAACTTCTAGAATTTCACCAGAATTCCACTATTTATTAAACTTTCAGGGAGCCAAAATTCCCTTTAGCCAAGTTCTCAGTGTTCTGTTCAGTTTTAGATACCAAAAACAGTGGTATGCTACCCCAACACATGTAACTTCTTCAGCAGTTTCTGTGTTGGAAAGAGAAATGGGGAATGCCACAGTGCCCCTCTAAGAGAGGCAAAAACATTTCTGCTCAAGTCCTATGTGATCCAAATTAACAATAAAGGATGTTACCAACCAGAAAAGTAACATTTTAGGCATACTGCAAATACCTTGAGTGGCCTAATAAACGGAAAAAAACAAAATCTTTCTTGCTTTTGTGTTTTTTTCAGTAATTCTAATTATGCTGGCTACCTTACTATCAATAGAAAACAGCAGGTTTTTATAATTGAACAGGGTTTTTTGAATGCTGGCATTAAGAAAAAAACAGAGGTCTTTCATCACCACAGCAAATACAAATGGTTTCCTCCCTGAAACCAAAGACAAAATTACCACTGACTTCATACAGTAAGAGCTGTACTAAGGGACCAGACTCTCACTTTCTTCCAAATGGCTTCAAATATTCAATGAAAGTTCCCAAAAAACTTTCAGCATGTCATCTATCTACTTACAGAGACGCATAAAATAATACTTAATAAAACGCTCTGAATATTTTAATGTTGCAAAGTGAAATTTGCAGACATTGAGACACGTAATTTTAGCTCTCCATGCTTCTGGGGATGCTTTATGCTGTCTGAGTCTTCTGCTGAATGAATGTACACAGGTTTGGCCAAAGGACCTGTCTTTCATTTCAGTTCTTTTGTGAGACCTTATTTGAGGTAGTATGAGGCAGTAACACACTCAGGGTATGGCAGGACAGCACCCCACACAGCACATGCTTAGCAAAATCATCTTCACGTAGAACAGAGATTAACACTGGCAGATCCCTAAGAATTTTTTGGCTAATCATTTGCAGCAAAGTGCTTAACTGTGACACAGAGTGGCTTCAAGGGTGGAGTGAAAAAGCAAGTTCTGAATTTCAGGTTTTGTCTAGAATGTATCATCCCCAAATGTACTTTAAAAAATCTGACAGCTAACATTCTATTATTAACATGATTTCACTGCAAAACAAAGTAAAGAAGCACAAGGAAATGCAAGTTGATTTTTTTTCCTCTCACACATCTTGCTTTTTTACTTTCTGGTACGATAGGAACAGGGGAAAGATAAAGGTAAGCAGAATCAATGTAGAAATGAGAAACATCTCCCCTTGAAGGCAGTACCCTATATAATCCTCTATTTAAAGGTAACCTTATAACTATAACCTATATAATCCTCTATTTAAAGGTAACCTTATGACTATAACCTATATAATCCTCTATTTGAAGGTAACCTTATCACAATGGTGTCCATAAGATATCCATCTGTGGTCTCTTGACCTGAGAGCTGGTTTGTGCAATGTGCCAGGGATGCCATGAGAAGCTGAGGGAAGTGCCAAACTCTCTGACTGCTCCAGGCGATGTTTTTTGGTTCAGCAAGCACCAAGGGAACCCATTTTTTCCTGCCCTGCAGACAAGCCCATCCTATGAAAGCATCACCTGGGGTGTGGCAGGCACAGCCCAGCACAAGCCTGGCCAGGGGATTAACACCTCTGCCTCCCATGTGGCTGCAGAGCTGCGGCTGTGCTGCTCTGAGGGCAGCATCTTCCCCTGCAAGGGAGTGTGTCCAGCTCCTGGACATCCCCATTCCCTCTGCCTGCAGGGAGTGTGTCCAGGCAGAATCCCCATGCCCTCTGCCTGCAGGGAGTGTGTCCAGGTGGGATCCCCATCCCCTCTGCCTGCAGGGAGTGTGTCCAGCTCCTGGACATCCCCATCCCCTCTGCCTGCAGGGAGTGTGCCCAGGCGGGATCCCCATCCCCTCTGCCTGCAGGGAGTGTGTCCAGCTCCTGGACATCCCCATCCCCTCTGCCTGCAGGGAGTGTGCCCAGGCGGGATCCCCATCCCCTCTGCCTGCAGGGAGTGTGTCCAGCTCCTGGACATCCCCATCCCCTCTGCCTGCAGGGAGTGTGTCCAGCTCCTGGACATCCCCATCCCCTCTGTCTGCAGGGAGTGTGTCCAGCTCCTGGACATCCCCATTCCCTCTGCCTGCAGGGAGTGTGTCCAGCTTCTGGAGATCCCCATCCCCTCTGCCTGCAGGGAGTGTGTCCAGGTGGGATCCCCATCCCCTCTGGCTGCAGGGAGTGTGTCCAGCTCCTGCAGAGCCCCCCTGGCTGCAGGGAGCTGTGCCCACACATCCCTCTGCCCAGCAGCACGGGGACGTGCTCACAGCACAGGTCACTGAGGGGAGGAGAGCAATAACAGCCTGGCTGGAACAGACACACCCTGTTCACAGAAAAGCCACTCATTAACGTTTTCGGTCTCGTACACCTCGCTGAGGAAGATTCTGAAGTAATTTAAAAATAGAGCAGGAGAGTCAGCTCTACCGGCAGAAATAAAGTACACACACTAAATATAACCTACTCCAGCCTACAGAAAATACTTCTGAGAGTAATGGCTGAAAAGACTCTCTGGGAAAAAGAATGTTTCAGAACAAGGAGGCAATCACACCGTAACAGCTTCACAACATTAAAGTCAATGCCTGTTTTTCATTAATGTTGCTGGTCAATATTATTCTGTTTAAATTAGCATTTCACTATTTTTGATGTCTTGAATTAGCTGCCTAGCTGTAGCTTTCTTTTCCTTTTTCTCTAGTTGAGACTGCTGAAAAGAGTGAAAGAATGCTACCTACAAAAGAATTCCTAATTTCGTTTCTATTAAAACCTTTCAGAGCAAGAAGTGATGTTGGAATAAACCAAAGCAGTTAGAAGAAATAAAATGGCAGCTGAGAAGAGATCCCAGGCTCTCCAAGACAGTCTCAAATGGGTAGCAAGAGGATGACCATGAGACCTCAGACAGCACACTGCTTCCTCAAAAAAATGTGATTTATGACTGATGAGCAATGTAACCAGTATCAGACAATGTGGCTCCCCAAAGGACAGACAAAACCTGTGTTTAGATTAACATGTTCTCCTTAATTTTCCATGTACTCGAATCACTCCAAGCCCTCAAATACTCTGCAGTTCTCCAATTATGAAAAAACAAATTAAAATCCAGGAACTTCAAGCGAGTGTGTAAGACACACACCCAGCCATGCATGGGACTTCAAACGAGCACATCTGAACGAGACAGGAACTCTTCCAAAACCTAAACAGCATTTTTCAGAGAATGTGAGAACTTTTTCAGGTTCAGAATGAGTAAAGGAGGTATGTCCATGCTTCTCAGTGATTTGGGAGGGGAGGGTGGGGGTAGAAGAGAAGGGGGTTTTCACTGCAATTTGGTTACAAAGCTTGTTTGCACAGGGCTGTGCTGGCCTCATGCTGCCTATTCATAAGAGATCCCCAGAAGAGCTGTAAAGTCTGCCTGTAGCCCAGGTGCTATAATTGCTGTCTGTCAAAACAGAGCTGTTTTCTCAGCAAACATTTCAGAATGCCCAATGCTAAGTTGATTAGTTAGTGGGTTTCTGGGGAGGACTATAAGGATGATGGCTGAGACACAGAGCAAAATTGATGACTCAGAGACAAAACTTGGATTTCATTAAAACACTCCAGAGAGTGTTTAATTCCTCAAAGAGAATTCCTGCCATTGAAAGGGAAGCAGGTAGTGCGAAGGAGTTATTACCAATAACGTCTAATTCCCACTGCAAGGAGCACGAACCAGCTCAAGAACCAAACAGAGAGGGGTTATCAGTACAGGATGTGCTCAGCTGGCCCTCGAGGACGGCTGTTCCTACAGAGACACCGTTCCCATGGCAGAGCTGCGTCCCTTTCAGCACACCCAGCGCTCTCCTAGCGAGCTTCTGAGGCTTCTCCCCAGCACAGGAGCTTGGAGGGGCACGTCCACCCTGAGAGCTGCCGACTCCCCAGCCAGACTGCGATGGGTCACGGGGACAGACAGAGCCGGCTCCCTCAGGCTCCACACAGAGAACACTGAAAGCTCACCACGAGCTCATCCGGTGCATCTGGACCCAGGCTGAGCCTGTGCAGGCCTGCTCCCAACACCTGAGCCTGGGAGCGCCAGGAAAAACACTTCTGGTACAGGAACAGCAGGGCTGGGACAGGGGACAGCAGCAGGAGCTGGCACCAGGGAAAGGAAATCGGGGCATACAGCACAGCAAGGCTTCAGCCATCTTCTGCAGTTACAGAAACTCTTCCCAGCCCCTTAAAGCAGCAGAAGGCACTAGGGGTGTGCTCAGGCCGTGACTTACAGCCTCCCATCTCTCCAGCCTGGCTCAGGAGGCAGATGGAACCCATCCACCAGCACAGCAGCCCCTCACAGACCCTTCAGGAAAGGCTTGGTGAAGCCAGTTCATAATGGCTCTTCCTGTACATTATCTGCACTGCTGTGTTTCCCATTAGCGACCACTGCCCCTGAACATCCACAGAGCTAGAGCAACGTCATTTGTTCTGCTCAGGTTACAGCAGTGTCAACGCTCACTCCCAGACCTGGGGTTTCTGGGGTTTGGAATTCTGCCATCAAACTTCCCCTCAGGCGTGGCAAAGTGGGGCTCTGCCCGTCCTCATTTCCCAGGCACCTTCACGCACGGATTTCTACAAAAATCCCTCTCTGCAGGCATTTAAGATGTTTTTCTCACAATAAAAACATCGTTGATTATTACTACTATATTTGACAATGGTTAATTGTGAAGTCTCAAAATGCACATTAAATGATACAACTAAAATGCAACACTTTGCTAAATCTAGTGCAGCACAAGTTCCTACTAAGAGTGCACCTCCACATTTTAGTATTAGCTGACAGAGGGCATGACAATGGGTAATTACAGGGACAGCTCAAATAGTAAAACCAAAAAATAGTAACATTTCATGATCATTTAGGAAAAAATGTTCACTTGATAACAAAGCTTAAGCATAGCAGTAATTTGGAAAAAAAAAAACTAATGATGCAATGGACTGATATAACAATTTCTGAGATTAAATACTGATTAACTTATTTAAAGATTCTTAACAACACCCTGAGGAATACAAAACTAGTATTACTCTATTTTATTCAAACTATCAGTCATTATAGAGCACTCTGCACCTGTGAAGCAGACATCATGCTAAAAGGCCTTCAGCAAGCTCTCTGGCCCACTTGAAAAGGCATTTATTGATGTTACCACTCTCAGCATTGCCTCAAACCAGGCACTGCCTGCACAAGTGAATTCACCACCCAGAACGACATGTCCAGGTTCCCCTCATGAGAGCCACACACCTCACAGTG
Source organism: Bombycilla garrulus (assembly GCA_013400315.1). Taxonomy (NCBI): domain Eukaryota; kingdom Metazoa; phylum Chordata; class Aves; order Passeriformes; family Bombycillidae; genus Bombycilla; species Bombycilla garrulus. The sequence goes on along the minus strand of VXBU01009662.1, from coordinate 167,036 downwards.
GAACAGTGCTGGGCAAAAAGCGAGGAACACGTGAACCAACAGCAGAACAAGAGATCACAATAGCTGTTGTGATCCCAGATTAGGGATCCAAACTGCTGCTGTGAGAGGAGCCAGTGTGCAAGTGGGATCTGCAGCCCAGGAGTGCTCAGAGGATCACAGCTAAGGCAGGCAATTGCACACCAGTGACTGCCCCAGCCGTACCCTGAGTGAGAACTGAACGGTGACAGGGTGGGCACAGGGGGCTGATCCCCTCACTGACAGCTGCTCCCGGCAGCCTGCTCTAGAACATCATCCAGGAACCGGCAGATTTTGTCTCAGAGCTCTAGGTGCCTCCTGGAGTAACCAGCATGACGGATTTTAGGATGACTTCTCACGTCCTAGGCAGAAGGAAATACAAAACTGGGGCTCTTTACTGACAGTACTCAACAAGGTCCTCACTTCATATTCAGCTATTTAAAGTATTTTCTTTTTTTTTTGGTATTTTGTCTTGATGTTGTACTTATAATCTTTATGTCATTAAACAAGCTCATACCCAGTCAACAAAATGGTTTCCACTTTAAGAAAGTGTAGAAGACAGTTTTGCATTTAAAAAAGGAAGAACAAACAACAGGTGGACTCTGCAAAGTCTCCTTTGCACATCCAAATGAAGGTGGGGTTTAAAAGTCAATCCTCTGCACTCCAAAAACAAATACATCACATATGAGGAATTGCCACAAAAAATACTCTGTTCTTCAGGGTTATTTTCTAGATTAACCATTGGTTTATTGATTGATTCTTAAGGATTAAGCCTTCAACTTCCTCACTTTGCTTCAAACTATAGTGACCACAACCACATAACAGAAGCTGTTCCAGCCAGAAGGATCAGGAACGGCCTCTGAAAGACCACACAGCTGAGCCTGGACTGCTGTGGTGACCAAAACCAAGCGCTGCCAAAATCTGGAGCTAATGCCACTGTAAAGATGGAAGACCTGAAGAGCAGTCAAGTTACCAGTGGACTTTGTAAGTGCCAAAGGACATTTTTCAACAGGATAGGAGATTATGCAATGCAAATGCAACTCGATGGAAAAACTGGATCCAATTATAAACACAGAATTTTATTAGATAGTTTCTAGCACATGTTGAAGAACAATAGTCTAACTTGTTGATTTCTGTGCTAGAATTTGTTTTTCTTGCAGCTAAATTGCATGCAGACATTCCTCTTTTTTGAATCAAGGGGCAACCACTCTACTAAAAATTAGCATTCTGTCTCCTTTTATCTGAAGTTCCCAAATCAACCAAGATTACCAGAGTTGCACATTCCACGATAATACCAATATGTCTAAAATGGAGCCTACAGCTGACTCCTGAAGGGGCACAGGACCTGTGGGCTCCAGATTTAGCTCAGCAGTGTTCCAGAATCAAATCCATTTCTAGAACACAGACATACAGTTATATCAAGACCTTAGACTACCTGCCAAGAGGCTGCAGTATTTGGGGTTTTTGTGTCTCTCAAAAGAGACAAATAACATTCTTCATGTGGCTCTTTATGGCCATCCTTTCAATCACAGCTTAGGGCATAAAAAAGGTGGGCAACACGAATTATTGAATTAATGTCTTATCATCCAAGTGGCTGCCACCCACACCGATCCTTCTGTCTAATCTTGTTTTAGCAGGGTCACCAAGTTCACTCCCTTGCAAACAAAGACAACCACACCACATAACCACTTCAGTGCACTACAGTTTCCTTTTCAGCCACCAGCTGCAGATTTCCATAAATGACATTGGCCTGCTGTCTAAGACACCAGAATTCTAACCAGAACCAGACTGGGGCCCAGAGCTTGAATGAAAAAGGATTTTCCGAGGCTTCATGCACAAGACAGGGATTCAGAACTACTCTCCCAGAGTCTGAATTTGTAGTTAGGAAGGAAGGACATTTCCAGTTACAGTCACATGATGCTGCAAGTTGTGGTAGCATCACACATGACATGGGGAAAAGCAGGTAGGAGAACTTTTCTTGTGAATTTCCTCAAATAATCCAGATTACTTTGTGGTGGAGAGTTAATAACCTCCCAAACACTCTAGAACTCTTAACTGGCATGCAAATGGAAATTCCTCCATACGTTCAACAACTTCCAGTGAAAATTACACAGCTCAAAATACAGTACACAAGAACCTGAAATGCTGCAGGCAGCACCACTTAATTACTAAAATCAAATAGATGCAAGATGGGGCTCCAGTCATTTCTGCAGCCCCTCTGGTATGATGGATATAAACTCTCATGTTTTACATTTCAGCAGACGAAAGGATCTCTGTGATAACCTTTCACACCCTAAAGCTGCTTTCCCTGGATGGAACTTGCATTGCCATTTGCATTCACAGAACAGTAGCAAACAGGACACAGTGGGGAAAGTTCACCCTGCACAAGCTGAGATGCCTCACTGCTGCAGCCACAAGACAATAAAAGAGATTGGTTGAGAGTTTTACAAGTTCTGACAGCCAATTCCACTGCTGCTGGCTGGCTCATAGGATTTAAATATCTGCATCTCAAGTTTTATAACTTGCCTCCCTAAGGAATTACTAAGCTTCTTTCCAGAGACTGTTTAGAAGGGAAACCATTCACTTTGGAAAAGACAGGTCTAATGCCCTTACTCTGGGGGCTCTGGTTTTGGCTTAGGCCCCTCTGTTCCCTGTCAGACACAACAAGAGTGAACCTGATTGCTGTGAGTCAACAATTCTAATCCATAAAGTTCAAACATCAGGATGCCAAGGCCCAGGCTTCACTCACAAGCATTACTGTGTCAGGCTCTTATTTCCTGAAATTAATGGAAAAATCTGAGGTAAAGCAAGATAAAGTTACAATAAGGAGAAATAAAAATGTGATGGCAATTGTAGCAAAAGGCAATCAGATAGATATTTCCATCATAGGGAAACCTAAATCAAACTTAATTTTTAGGTTGCAAAGAATCCCTGTGTGATCAAACTTCTTAAAAACGGTTTGTAGGCACTTCTGAAAGAAGTCCAAACCTGCTTCCTCCAATCAATTCTTGCTGTTTTCACCAGCAATCAGGGTAATTGAAGCAACCTCCACTCCAACTAACCACTTAGATCTGATCCACTTCGACACTTGATAATACACAGGAACACTGCAGAAAGAGGCATTCTTAAGAGAAACAGGATTAAAGCCACATGACAAAAATATCTGTAGATTCTTAGTGTTATACCACACTCACCTATGGGACAAACAGAATCCTGCTTGTCTTTCTAGGCAGAAGTCCACTATTTTCTCAGTATCTTCCTTGAACAATTCCAAATCCATTTGGGCTCAATGTTGTCTCCTTTATTTCAGTCCTCTGAGCTCTACAGAATACATTTTGTAATTTCAGCCTTTCAGACCTCAGTGCCATGCATTTCTTCAGTTCTGTTACAACCTGTATCAGCCTAGTGGCCCAGTCACTCCTATTTTACCAGCACTGAGAATTACAATATTGAGGATCTTGCACAGCACATCCCTGTCTAAGCTCATTCCAATACCCACTGACAGACCTGCTGTCCAGGAATCTGTCCTGTCACAGTTGATCCTGCACACACTGCCTCCACAATGCAGACTTCTCTGTGGCCACAAAGCCTCAGGACCTGCTGCACAAAGAAGCATGTCTGACACTTAGCAGAAGAGCAGAGCTCTGACTCCTGTACCAGCAGCCTTGCCTACATCTGTGCAAGAGTTAAAACCCAACATGGAAAACAAATTCCTTCTTCCCATGAAGAAAATACTCTTTCTCACTCAGCAAGTGGCACAGTAGTGCATTAGTAAGCATTGTTACACTCTCGTAATTTCCCTGTAATGAAAATTTTAAATATCATCTGATGCTCCACTGAGTGTCTGTGATGAGGTGCTGGCAGCAGAGGGATTGCAGGGAGAGGAGAGCAGAGCTGCCTGTGCTGGACACAGCTGAGTCCAGAGGAGAGCAGGAGAGCAGAGCTGCCCTGTGCTGGACACAGCTGAGTCCAGAGGAGAACAGGAGAGCAGAGCTGCCCTGTGCTGGACACAGCTGAGTCCAGAGGAGAGCAGAGCTGCCTGTGCTGGACACAGCTGAGTCCAGAGGAGAACAGGAGAGCAGAGCTGCCCTGTGCTGGACACAGCTGAGTCCAGAGGAGAGCAGAGCTGCCTGTGCTGGACACAGCTGAGTCCAGAGGAGAACAGGAGAGCAGAGCTGCCCTGTGCTGGACACAGCTGAGTCCAGAGGAGAGCAGAGCTGCCTGTGCTGGACACAGCTGAGTCCAGAGGAGAACAGGAGAGCAGAGCTGCCCTGTGCTGGACACAGCTGAGTCCAGAGGAGAGCAGAGCTGCCTGTGCTGGACACAGCTGAGTCCAGAGGAGAACAGGAGAGCAGAGCTGCCCTGTGCTGGACACAGCTGAGTCCAGAGGAGAGCAGAGCTGCCTGTGCTGGACACAGCTGAGTCCAGAGGAGAACAGGAGAGCAGAGCTGCCCTGTGCTGGACACAGCTGAGTCCAGAGGAGAGCAGAGCTGCCTGTGCTGGACACAGCTGAGTCCAGAGGAGAACAGGAGAGCAGAGCTGCCCTGTGCTGGACACAGCTGAGTCCAGAGGAGAGCAGAGCTGCCTGTGCTGGACACAGCTGAGTCCAGAGGAGAGCAGGAGAGCAGAGCTGCCCTGTGCTGGACACAGCTGAGTCCAGAGGAGAACAGGGCTGCCCTGTGCTGGACACAGCTGGGTCCAGAGGAGAGCAGGAGAGCAGGGCTGCCCTGTGCTGGACACAGCTGGGTCCAGAGGAGAACAGGGCACCAGAGCTGCTCTGTGCTGGACACAGCTGAGTCCAGAGGAGAGCAGGAGAGCAGGGCTGCCCTGTGCTGGACACAGCTGAGTCCAGAGGAGAGCAGGAGAGCAGAGCTGCCCTGTGCTGGACACAGCTGGGTCCAGAGGAGAGCAGAGCTGCTCTGTGCTGGACACAGCTGGGCCCAGAGGAGAACAGGGCACCAGAGCTGCTCTGTGCTGGACACAGCTGCCTCCTGGACAGACCCCCTTGTGCTGGACACAGCTGGCTCCTGATGGCTCCAGGATCCACTGCAGGACCCTGCTCAGCCCCTCAGCCCAGCTGCTGCCATCTCTGGGAAAACACATTTTGGAAAGGGCAAAACCTGCCACACAGGCAAAGGAAGGGGCGTGGGAAAGACTGGGATCAGAGGAGGGGGAGGAGATGCTCCAGGTACAAAGTACAGATCTGCTTAACTTTACGCCCAAGTCTTGCATAGAAGAAACTCAGAGATGAATTTGATTTTTTATGTAGTGGATTCAGTTTCCAGAGTCTGCTTCTTCACAACAAAGCAAGAACAGGGAGAAGACAAGACTCAAAGATAACGTGATCAGGATGACATCAGTGTCATTCTGAAATGTACACAACAGTTGTTTTTCTATGGCAAAAATTTCTTTTGTGCTCTCTGTATGAAAATGGTTTCTATTTTAGACATCAATAGTAGGCACATAACACCAACAAGTGAATGTAATACAAAATAAATCAGCAGTATGTCCTTGCCATATAATTACAGAACAGATGACTGAATTTTCATCTGTTCAGACAAGAATGTTTGCATCTGTTGCTCTAAGATATTTTAGGAGAAATTCTGACAATACTGGTCTGATCAAAACAAAAAAAAACCAAAACCCTTTCCTGTGACAGATTCAAGAATGCCATTTGGTAACCTTCCACCCTTTCTATTAGAAGAAAAGGAACATTTTAAGATAGAATGGCTATAAGATTGTTAGCAGTTCTGCTTAGTATCACTGCTGGCTTCATTTGAGGAAGACTCTTGAGAAAGATAACTTCTTGAGATTACTTCTTGAGATTAGTGGGCGCATATAACCACATCTCATTTCATCCTAAAATTTTGATTTTGGTCAAATACCCTTTCCCCTCAAAGTAAAAAAATGAGAAAACATACGTCACTTTCAATTAATTTGAAAACTACAAGGTACAACCACAATGCACATAAAGGAGACTGCTTTTTGCTAGTCATAAATAACAGTGCATGGTGCCAACTCCTTGGTGCCTCTTCCACACATATCAGGTTAAAAAGAATTCCCTGCTCTCATGAATCACAACATTCGTGGCACAGATGAGGCACCAGGTGAGGAGCAATTCCTCTGGCTTCAAAGAAAGTTGTTGGAGCCCTGACCATAGCAGTGATGGGCACTGGTACAGCTAACAGAGCACAGCAGTTTGCCCCTTAGGAAGGGACACATCCAGCCTGGAAGTGGTAAGGTTTAAGCAGGAATATTTGCATTCCCCTGTTTTTAAGTACTGCTAAAAGTCTATGTGAACAAGGCAGATGAAGTAAGAAATTCTGAAATTCCTGAATTTCTGTCTTGGAATAGAAGGGTATGAATAATCAAATAAACGATATGAAAATATTTACTTCAGTCTTTCTGACTGCTAACAATAAAATACACAAATTAAGTTTTTATAAGGCTTTGACATGGCTCCCAACATCCCTCACATCCAATCCCACCCATTGTACTTGTCTTTTCTCAAGGCTGAACCTGCCATTTTTTCCTTTATGGATTAGTTTGTACCTACAAAATACACGCCTGCAATTGAACAGGCAAGCCCATGAATGCAGACATTGTTACACTCACACAGACACACTCATGCAGAGTGCAACCTACGGGCTTAGGAAAAGAAGCTGTATCAATGTAAGTCATATTTATAATGACAAAATTGCATTCAGCCTAAGGGTCACACTAACAATTGTGCTGAGTTAGCCCTTTCTGCAGGATCAGAAGGGGGGTAGGGGAAGAAACACCTTTTACCAAAATAGTTAAAATGCTATAAAAAAAAGTCAGTCCATGCAGCCCGGGCCTTATAAGGAAGTGTTTTTAAACATTTATTTCTTAAAACACAAGGTTTCAATCAACAGCCACTGGAGACTCTGGGGTCACGATCTTCCCCCTCAGTGCTCTGCACAAAGGTCACAGAGGTTTTCCCTCTCTCAATGAAGCTGCCTCCCAAACACTCCAGCTACGGAATAAACAGCTTCCAACCCAGCTCGCAAAACTCACCATTGCTGCCTACCAAAAAGACAAACTCTTGCTAAGATATTTCACGCTCATACTCTCTGCAGGCTCCTTACAAATTAAAGGCCTGTAAAATCCTGAACCTTTATTAAGTCTGTCAGCAACAAGTAAGTTGAGAAGAACACCATATGTCAATGTAGGAAGCCTGGTGAGCGCCTACTCTGTATTCCTCAGCTCCCCAAGCAGCCTGCAGTGCCTCTTGCACCTTGCCATGGCAGTATATCCACACCGGGTCAGCGCAGACACAGAATGAACTCTCACGCTTGGCATTAGCTGGGCTCGTGTCACAGGGAAAACAGTCTGAGGCTACAGGCAATCTGGAATATGTTCTAATGGAAGGCAGAGTTTAAAGAAAAACAAATGCTTTGCAACATTTAAAGCAGTGAAGGGAAAACACAAAGCAAAGCCTTTAGGTTGTATCTCAAACCTTGATTGTAATATTTCAAGGATCAATTGTAACAGTCAAAAATGTTACTAAGTGCCACCAAAGGCCAGACCTAAAATGGAAGGGGCATGCTCTGCACAATCTCCTAAGGTATTTCAGAAGTTATTGTGCATCCTACCAAGCCTGTGACAAACTCTCCTGCTGGTGCCCCTGTCCCTGTGGGGTTGGGCTGCCCAGTGCCCCCGGGGCTGTCCTGCTGCAAACATCACCATGCAGATTTCTGCACATCCCGGTGATAGGTTACCATGCTGAAACTTGTCCAGGAACGTATACTTGTTAATTTTGCTTTAGATGGATTCTATTAAAACGTGAAAACCTTGGCAAGGAGCGTGGTGAGGCTTGCCCACTGTCTGGGTCCCTTTCCCACCCAGCCAACAGGGCAGACTTTTTAGTTCATTATCACCTCATCAGTGCTCCTGTCAGCTGCCAGCAGCGAGAACTGGACTAAGCCACTCACTAATTCCTGGCCCTCCTGCCTCCACTGAAGCAGCAGTAAATCCAGAACAGATGGATGCTCTTTAACCCTCTCAATCCAGACACTTACTTTAATCAGCCCACTCAACCCACCCGGCTCAGCAGAGCAAAGAGTGACAGATGCAGGATGCTGGTGGGACGGAACTGCTGCGGCTCAGATCCCAGACAGAGAACACCACCCCGCACCCTGGACACGCTGCTGCTAAGGAGGCACGGCTGGCCGAGGCAGGAGGCAGGAGCAGGACAAACCTTCCATCAGCAGGGAAAGCTGAAAGGGACGGATTATAAAGCAGGCGAGGTTATTACACAGAAATCTCAGCACATTACCCAAGCTCCGAGTGAGGACCAGAAGGCAAGGGGTGGCTTTTGGTTTTGCAACTGAAGCTGCAGCTCAGGCCACTCGAGCAGCTTGCTGTCAGTCAGCTCCTTCCCACAACAAGAGACATCAGCTTCAAACCTTGCCTGGTGTCGTCTGAGACTTATGGATTGCCATTTCAGTGCACCAAGCCAGCAGAAAACTAACTTCAGAAAAATGTGGACATTTTATTGCTGTGTTAGCGTCCTAAATTAGCGCAGTGGAGTTTGGTGAGCTGCAGACACAGCGCAAAGGAGGACCTGGGAGAGGGGAGCAGGAGCAGATGGGTCTGGAGCTCAGCCTGCCCTGCAGCCAGACCACAGCTCCTCATGTTCCCAAAAATGTATTTTCAGTCTTGGCCTGCAGACCACAGAGCACAGCTTCATTCACGCAGCAGGGCACAACCAGAACTTGCATGGGAACTTGAAAATGCTTCTTTAAGGGGATTTTTCTGTATTGTAACATCACGAGGAACTCTTCTGTTTATTTTCATACTCATATATTTCAGCAAGACCTAAACAACTGTGGAGAACGTGGCTAAGCATACTATTCAAAAAGAATGAATTTTTTTTAAAGATTCTCTGTATGATTTTGTATTCCCTGGCCTGCTACAGAAGACTCAAATGAAAAAAACAGCATTACAGTGCTCTGGCATCTCAAATAGCTTTATACACTTAGAAGCTTCAAGAAAACCCTCACCGAGTTATGAAAAAAAAGCAAGGAAAAGTAGTTGTATATTCATTTTAGAGCTTGGAAACCTAAAAAGGGTCTTGGCTAAGGTAAAATTACACACCTAGAAGAAGTTATGAATGCCACTTCCAACAACCACCTTCAGTCTTGCCATTGTGCAGCACCTTATGTATAAAAAAAGAAAGGCACACAGAACAAATTCAAGGCGTAGTAACAAAAAGACAGCAAATCTGCAAACCCAAAATGTAGGCCTGGAAAAAATCCCAAAGTGGTAGCTCTGAACACAGATCAGCACATGGCATGAATTATCAGGAGCCTAAATGCAGTTTAATAATCCTTCTCCCAGTCAGGCTGGTTTAGCCTCAGAAGTTGTGTGGCTGCAGTTCTCTCTGCTGGACCTTTCCTACGTGTATATGAAATAGAAGAAGAGAAATGAAAGAGCCAATTAGCCTCTTGCCCTGTATCATGTAAACAATGACTCCTGTTTACCCCAGGGCCTAACTGAAACCAGCTTCCTGAAACCAGGAGAGCTTGACAGACACAATATGAAAAACAAAGCTTTGAAAAAAATAGATGTGTTTTATCACTTTTACAAATATGCTTGATTAAACCATTTAAAAACCATCCTGCTCTTGCTTCTCTCACAAGAACAGCCCTTCTCTCAGCACTTTTTTTTAATTATAAGCCATACACACAAATTTTGAGCTAAATCTCTGCTAGGCTTTGCATTTGCTTTTATAATTGACAACTTTAAAAGTTATGAATGAGGAATATATAACACCCCAATTATTAACTAACACAATGCATTTAGTGCAAATCTCCGTCCACAGAATTGGCTTTCCCTGTATCATTCTGTAAGATTTATAACTTTGCTCTTTATCTAACACAGCCCAACATTTGCAGGATTAGACATAGAATAGAAGAACACAGTATAGAACAGAAGAACAGCCAGCCACGTGTAAGAGAAAGATTCTTTTGGCAACTGGCCAATGAATCCAGACGTCCCAAACAATTTAAGGACCACTGAAAAGCTGAGGAACGATAGAAAAACACATTCAAAGTTAACTTTTCCTTAAGGATTATTACAATCAAAAAGATAAAAACATAGCTGAGTTTAGTGTAACTGTGAAACAGACTGGGAAAATATTTCTGCATGTGGCTGTCACAATCCTGTGAATTTTCAGTGAAAAGACAATCGAGGACAGAAAAACTATCTAGGAAAACCGGAAAAAATGTTAGAATGACACTGAGAATCTACTGTTCTTTGTTAAATAATAATGTGCTAAAATTCCACAAGAAAAAAATAATTATGTAGGTTTGTTTGTTTTTTTCAAGTACATAGTTCAGCCATGCAATGAGCTATCAAATACACTGTAGCATCCTCAAAGGAGACAGTGAAAGAAACAGCTACTACAGTGTTTTGGGAATAAAATATTCTTCCATAGTGTGAAGAAGAAACATCTCCTTAAAAGACCTTTTCAGCCTCGGTGATGGTGACCACCCTATGGTGTGGAAGTGGCTCCCCTGTGAGGGTTTTGGGACTGATCATTCCAAAGTTTCTAGGCAAAGTGATAGGATTCTGTGATCCAAAGTCATGAAATCAATGCCTCCCAATCCCAGCGAGCTCCTGAACGAGGAGCAGAGGGCTTGGCTGAGAACATGAGCTTTCAGAGGGGTCAGGGAGATGACAAGTCCCGTGGAGCTGTGAGCTCCTGCAGCACGGACTGTGCTCCCAGTGTCACATTCTGGGATATCAGAGGCCATCCTGGCGTGGTGGGGATGTCCTGTCAGGGTGAGAGGCTGCCAGAGCGGGCTGCAGCCTTGTCTCTCCATGTGATGCAGATGGGAACTGTGACAATTCAGTTTTTCTTGGAGCCTGCCCTGGGACTGCACTGCCCAATTAATGGTGCCAGGTCCACATGAGCTGCCCAGGGTATGAAAGCCAGAGGCCAACAAAAGTCCAGGAAGGCCCACGCCTTTCTGCAGAGGCACTGAAGTGCAGGGGGTGATCCAGAGCACCAGAAATGGCTCCTAATGCAGAGAGCACAGCGCTGTTCTCCTCAGAACCAACAAGGGATCAACAGGAGCCTGCAAACAGGCAACGAGCTCCTCTCTTATCCAACACACATCTTGTGTGGAGAATGGTGCAAGTTTAAAATACAGTTTTTGGAGCCCAATGTAAATCAGAGAACATCACTGGTAGGCAGAGAACAGGGGTCTGAAGACCAACCAAAGAAAAGGAAGTGGAGACTGGAGAAGATAGGAAAGAACCTCCCTGTGTATCTCCTGCTCTCTGCCCTGTTCAAAATAATTTTCTGTCATGAACAAGACAAGAAAATTAATTTTAATACTCCCCTTTAAACAACACTTGAATAACACTCCTTTGTTAATTTCCAACAGCAAATGAAATCTCATTTCATTTGTGTGCAAGATACAGTTAAATTACCTGAGTGTGGTCTGAAAGTCACTCTACTACAAGCAACATAGACAATTTATTCATGCCATTTGAATTTTCCTGTGTTGAGTTTCCCTTATTCCTAAACAAGATAAGCACTTCTTTTTTTGTCCCCAAAGGCTTATTCAGGAGTTAACATGGATTTTGCAACTGCTTTAACATTCCCAGATGGAAAGTGCTCTATCTTGTCAAGTATCATAACGAGAACTGAGGGCCACAGCAGAAACTGAAATTATAGAAGACTGCACATTAAAAAAAAAAATAAAAATCTAGTCCTAGAATGTGGAGACAAGTTCTTGTAACCCATTTTGATCAGCAAACAAACTGCTCTTGCTCACTGAAGGTGTAGGTGTGTATTTCCCAGTCCCAGCAGACTGTCACCAGCCCCAGCTGAAGTGCTGGGAAGTTTGGTAATGAAATACTTCCACTAGGTGATCCTAACTCTTACCTCAAATCAAAACACACAGTTAAAACATAAACTAGAAAAACGGGCATGCATGAATTCCAAAGAGGAATGAGAGGGGTTTTTTTTGTGCATTCCTACAGTTGATATTTTTTGAAGGTTTTTTCCAAAGAGTTGCAGGATTTCCTTGGGAATAGAGCACCTGAAAGGTAGATTCTGTCCTTTACCATGCATGTCCCAGACCAGCCATATCAGTATACAGAATGGGAATGAAAATTAACCAAAAATCTGTGGCTGTGTGTCATGAAGAGTTAAACTTTCTGTCTTTACAAGCAGGCATTTCATCATGGTCTGCTGATTTATGTACAATTGCTTCCAAATTGGCTTGGCAGTGGGAACAGGGGGTAAAGCAGCTCTGAAGAGCTGAGGGTTTTATTCCATGCATCAGACTACAACTTGACAGCTCTTAAAAAGTATTCCTAACTTGAAAATACATTCAATTTTCATTAAATCATTAATCTGCTAAGAAACTTATAGAGCTTATCAGTCTACAGGAAAAAAAATTAACTATACTTATTTATAAAATGAGGATGACCCATACACTAGGAAAGTCAAACAAAACACAAGTGATGCTGCACACTGCAGTGTCTGCACCATGAAAATGTGTAACCACAGCTGGGCTAAGGCAGGTGGACTCCAGAAAGTACCAGACATAACTTACTACACTACTTACACGTCAGTAACACATTGCTACTTTGAGAGTTAGAAAAGGAAAGTAGAATAGAGATCTGTTTAAAGGCAGTGCATCTCCCATGAATGGGAATAAAGCTTTTATGCTATTCATAGCACTGAGATGAAAACCATCCAGCTGCCCAAAGCAATTTCTGTCCCTCCAAAACTCTTTCCATTAAAAGCCTGTAAGTTCTGTTTCAGGAACAGGCAGCTAAAGATGAAGTTCTTACACTTGGCTGTGTTTAAGCTGTACTGAGACCCTATTTGCCATCAAACAGAACAAGAAATGCAGCATCTGCACAAACACAGTGAGGACTCATCCATGCCTGTCCCGATGCACGTGGAGCACCCTGTGTCCCCAGAACGAGGGCACAAACCCTCCAAGAGAGGTGCTCCAGCCAGGTGTGCCCAGGAATCCCTGGATGCAGCTCCCCTCGGGGAATGCTTTTCCTAGCAGCTGCAGCGGCGGGGAGCCCTGCAGGGAGCCCTCACAGGGACATCATCCCAGGGGCTGATCCTGCCCCCTGTCACTGCTCTACAGCCCCAGGCTGCGTCTGCAGGGGCCAGGAGCCACTGCCACCCCCTGCAGCCCAGCACCGTGTCCATTCCACAGCAGTTCACCTGCATTTCTGCACAAGTGCTGGTTTCTTTTGGCTCCAAGGACAGCCTCACCTGCAGGGTTTCGCTTTTCTGTTCGACACCCTTGCTGCTGATTTTCCCTTCCTGCACAAAAGAACTTGCTCCAGTGCCTCTTTCACAACTGCTTCTTTGTGGTAAATGAAAGCCTTAATAATTGTATTTTGATTGTAGAGTTGATGAATTTTGACTTTGTTTAATTTGTGGCCTTTGCTGAGATCTTTGGGGCTGAGAATTAGAGAGCACACTGTACCACTGTACTTAGGACATAAGGGGTTTGCCAATTTATTTCTTGCCTCATTTGTCACAAAACCTATGAAACTGCTGTCCAAAGCCAGCTTCATATTTTTAAAGGCAAGGCAAAAATGTATTTGTTTTTCTTCTAAATTAACATCTCTTGGCTAAATTAATCTAGTTTTTCAAACTCAGAACCAGAGCCCTCACTAACAATGAGACTTGAGTAAGCAAGATAAATCCAAAGATCAGCTCAGCAAAACAGAACAGATTGCTTCTCTCCAGTTAGAGCACTGAAGTGGCAAGAAATTCATACTCAACTTTAGATATAGACATATAAAACATAAAAAAAACATAAAAAATGAGGCTGTAGGAAGGACCTGCATGAGAATATGAAGAACTGTGTATCTTACATGCACAACATTTCCCATGAAACATTTGTGTCTCAAACTGTTAAGACATAAAAAAAATCTACAAATCCAGTATCTTCAGATTTTAACTCCTGACATGATTGAAGTTCTGTGGCCATGGGTGAACAAGTCATTTCATGTTTTGCTTTTCAATTTACTCCTTTGAGGAACAACAGTGGCATTTCTGTTTTTATTCAAAAAAGATGACTCTGAAATGTAAAATCCTTAAGTGACAAGAGCTAAACTGAAAAATACTATTATTTATAGTTGCATTATTAATATTTTTGATGAAAGTGTAGCTAGATGAGATAAAGGCTTTTTCCAAATATAAGATATCCCTGGCAATCTTTATAACCTAGTGAGTCCTAACCCTTTCAGGTTTCCTGCCTAACCAGGGTTTGAAAGGCAGCAAAAGTTTTGCAGCTACCCTGAACCAATGAACTGAATTATTTTTATTCCTTCTAGTAAAAAAAGAAGTTTCCTTTGCATGAGAATACTCAACGAGAATTACCTACAAAAGCAAAGTTTCTCTTTAGAAATGGAATCTGCGATCCAAATACAGCATTAGCAGACAGAACTGAGCCCACATCACGTGAGGAACAAGCTCAGGCACATAATACATTTTTACAGGGCACATTTTTCATTCATTCAGTAAGGAAAGTACATGTCTTGTGCTGAGGAATCACAAAATGTGCAAGATAACACAGTCTCTGTCCTCAACTTCACCTGAAGTACCCCCAGAGCACGTTCAGCTGCATTTAAGCTGTTAGTGATATGCTGATGTAAATCCTTCCTAGAACCCTCTTCACTTTACTGAGATCAGCTTGAACTCTCATTTTGTTCCCCAAATCACCTGAGCAGCCACCAGGGCATTTTGGCAATACACAACCTTGCCTCTGGCTTGTCAGCCACTTCACTGTGGACAATTTGAGCAGCAGCAGGCTGGAGAGACACCTCCAAGGACATCATGGAACAGAGGCTTCCACCTCAACAGCAAACTACTGTTCATTCTTTTCCAGCTACCTGCTCACTGACACCACAGTGCTTTATAGGAAACACAATCCCTACTTCTTGATGAGACAGTTCTGTGAGACAGTGACACAAATCCTCCTGAGATCAAAACTGCTGTATCACCAAACCAGTGACTGGGCACATGGGGACCAACGCCTGGTTGATTTGTCACCGTTTAGTTTCAACAAGTTAATTTCTCTGCTATTCAGCACTTTACTGTTTTTTTCATTTATAAATGTCTTTGACCATTTACTCCACCCCTTTGCTGATGAAATCCCTCACTGCTCAAAGCAACTTGCAGTTGTCATCTTTTCAAAGAAGTCTCAATGGACTAAAATCTTTATCCATGAAATTAAACTGAATGATCAAACTAGTTGATTGCATAGCAAATACAAACTATATAATTTAGTTTAAGCTCATATGCAAAGCTTGATTCCTAGATTACATAGTGGAAATTAACTAGTGTGATCCCGTAATTTTCAACTCAACATGAATTTTAAAGCTGTACAATGCCAGCAGACTGAAAAAGAGCAATAAGTCTAGAGAAAGCTACAGCTATTCCATACAGTGCTTGAGGCAGGCCTGAAAAAGGGGTTCAGGCAACACCAAATACAACACTGTTATATATAAAAATGATTGTTAAGAATTCCCTACGTTCCCACATGCACTAGCTCCTAGTACAGGAAGACAGTTCTCTTTACCTGCAATCTGCAGATAACTATTGTAAAACTACTGAACTGGGGAGAACTAACTTGACAGCAGTGACAGCATCACACCTCAAAGAAAGACACTATCACAGTGCTTAGTGTCATCTTTTAGGATTTCTAAATTAACAGTTCTGGTCAATTTTCATCTTTTTGACTGCAGTTACATACATGAAATCACCTTCACTGCACACAAGGCATCACCAGAAAAACCCAAACCTATCAACTATGTAGCTTTCTCAGAAATTCCACAGACCTGCAGATGATGCTTCTCATTTTGCCTAAAAGAAATCAAAAGTACTGTTTGGGAAGGAAGAAAAGAAAAAAGACATCATGGATATTCCCATTCAGTATAAAGACAAAGACTCTATGCATTGCCAACAACTTGACTCAGTTCTGCAATTTTTCTTACTCAATTCCCACTTGTTGTCCTCCAGGATTGCAGGGAAGCAATTACTTGCTTCAGAGGTTATTTCTGTAACTAAAGCAAATTGACCTCCCTTTTTTTTAAAAAAGGGATTTCTGTTCCACTCCAGAAAACAGCCTGGTTAGGCTCTGCCTTCCCTACACCCCGCAAAGCTGCACTGTTATTTTAAACCCCATAAAAAGGGACTTGCACACGCACAGCGAGCACGTGAGCACATCCAGCCCTGGAGAGTTCCCTCCCTGTGTTCTGAACGATGCTGACCGTGTCCGGACGGGATTTACAATTGCTCAAAGCTACTATTGTTCACACCACATTAAATCCACAATATATGCAATGAGATACCATAATATTTGCACTTGGAACTTCTATTAACCCGCAACTTGACTGTATTTAATGAAATATGTAGTGCTCATAGAGTTGATTTATATGCATTACTATTTACAGTTCACGTTTATAAAAGAGGAAAAAGCACCCTGAGGACCTCATGGTTCTTTTGACTTCAACAGAAAGCAAAAAGTGCCTGATTTGGTTTAGCTCAGTAACACCCCTGGAAGCCCCAGAACCTTACAGCCGGATTAGGGATGGCGACAGGAATCACTGATGCTGCTGAAACAGCCAGCATAGGAAATCGACTTTTGATATCAACCCTGAGCCAAAACACTCCTGAGTACTTTAAAATAAAAATCACAGTCATATTTATGCTTCTTGTGTATAGAATATACACAAACATTGTCTTTGCATGCAGAAAACTTGGAAATGTACTTTTGTGTGTTGTTCTAGAACTAAGTGACGTGGAGGATTCATACTTCCAAGATAAAATTACACAGATTCCCTTGAACACAAACTTTTACTTCTGACAGAACTCCTGAGTGTATTTAATTATACAAAATAAAGGCATACAGAATTAGTGAGCAGAAGGCAGTACACTGGTGCCCTCAGAGCTATCTTACAAGCAATCTGTTCTATATATTACTCAACACAAAACCATCACTCTCCCTATTCCTCTACCTCTGTTATCTAGAAAAAGCCAACAATTCTGTTTCTTTTAGATAACATAATTTGCACAGAGGTTATGATAAAAACAAACTATTAGCAAAGAAAAGCCCCCCGGGCAGTAAAGAACATCAAATTTTCTTGTGCTGCACCTGTTCCCTGAGACAGTTTGCAATCATGACCAGCAAAACTGAGGAAGGACAAGAAGGGCATTCATTCTCTAGTGTCAGGATTGTGCAAGCCTAAAAGAATCACACGTTTTAGTACTCTGTGTATACAAATGCCAAGATCTGTATTGATGAGATCTTTCAGAGCATTTCTGTAAGAACATTGCAATCTCTTAATAGAAAACGAAAGCATGACAAAACCTCTACATTTTTAACACTGAGGCTATATGCTAAATTCTTCACATTCTCACTTGAAAGAGGTTTAATTTTCTTTCAACATCTAAAAAACTGTGACACCGAAGGGATCACTTACACTAAACCCAGTCCCTGGAAAAATACATCCAGAAAAATAATCTCCCATGGAATGGCATGGGAACAAGAGCACAGTGTAGCTAAATTCTCCAGAAGTTAATGACTGGACCTCTTTTCCTCAACTCCTCCCTACAGCATCAATAGCCTTAGGAATTACTGAGGGGAGCAAAATGCTTTAACACCACCTGGTGTAGTTTTCAGCAGTTGGTTTTGCTTCCAGGCCTGTCATGGCTCATTAAGATAGTACAGTACTTTCTGTCTGTTCCTCTGTTCTCGGGGACCATGGAACTCCAGATAAAATGAGATACAGAGGTTTTATCACCAGACACAACAGGACTGTGACATACCGTGCCAAGGTTTCAGTGTCCAAAAAGCTACAGAAGGAAAAGATTTTCAGGGCAGGTGAAGAGTAACAACCAGTTAGAAAAGGTAAATACAACTTCCTAATACTTAAAGAAACAGAGCAGCCCACCACAATCTCATTGTGCGTGTACTCATTTGGAGCACTTTGTACAGGCTCTGCTGCTAAAGGTTCATGGCTTTGCTTTGCAGTTCTATCACTCTGTGACACTTTGAGATTCCAGATTCACCTGTGTGAAACATCTGATGGAGCAACTTGGGACTGCTGCCCAAAAATGGGTTAAACTCTGCTGCAGGCCAGGGAGTGAGTGGCACTGGGAGCAGCGTGGCTGTCCCTAGTGCAGCAGAACACTCAGAGGGCTCAGGGACAGGGCAGGAGGACAGGAGAGATAACAGGACTCACTCCCTAATTGCCAAGAAAATTATGTTTTCTCTCCAGTTATTAATTGGAGATTAATATTTAATTAAAATAATTTAATTAAAACCCACTTTTAATTCTTGAATGGAAAAAAAGAGCAGCAAAAGACATCAAATTCACAGGTAACCAAGATACTTCAATAAACCTGAGCCTCAAAAGACACACAGTATATCTGCATGCTGTATTTCAGCTTTACTATTGGAGTCTGTACCATTCACTTGGAGATTAAGAGCAGTTCCAAGGTCAGTCTATTTCAAATTATTTAAACATGAGGTCTGTATTGTTTAGTAATTAGAAATGGATTATTTTTCATATTTCAGACACTTCAACTGAAGTAGCTACAATTTAATGGGGCAACAATATAGATTTAAAATAAATATATATATGATTAAATATTTTATGCTTGAAAAGGACAAAACAAAATTGAAAAGGACAAAACAATGGTAACAGGACACTAGCATGTTCATTTTCACGGTGTGCCCTGAAAAAGACATTTCAAAAAGAACATTCCAAAGGTAATGGAAGGAGAAAGGGACTGACACGGATGCACTTGCTCAGCTTTGCCCCAGACACTGAATCCTACAGACACAGAGTGCCCCCTGTGGGATTCAGCTCATTTCAGTGCACACGAAGCAATCACAGCAGTTAGGGACCACTGCTGCCATCACATGACAGTCTGACACACCAAGTGACCCCAGACCTGCTGGATGAACATTGATACTTTCTTTTTTTTTAGTTCTGCTCACCATGGGTGCACACAACCTGAAGTATTTTTGTTTGGTTAAACTGTTTGCTGGGCTTGAAATTACTTCACACCTCATTCTGGATCAACTGATTTCACTTTTCTGGCAAATAAACTGCGTCAATTAATCAGTTTCTTTTGGATTACTTTCAACTTCAGCTTCATACTCATACCTCCAGACAATGCTGCTTTATTGCTGGGAATATCAATGTTTCAGAATGATAAACAACCTCAGCTGCCACTGAGCTCATTTTCAGTTGTGAGCGTTCATGCGCATGCTTTTGTATTTTTCTTATCTGGGAGCCAGAAAACTAAGATGTGGACTTTTCCATCTAGCAAATATTTTTAAATCATATCATGCAGGAAAACTGCGGTAGAAATATGGGAGAACAATCTTCCTGCATAGTCCTGCCTAGGCTGGCATCTCATCTTGATGAGCAGCCCTCCTGTAGCTCTGAGATGAAGCAAGGAAGGCACGCAGTGAACACCTCATTAAAGCTACACAGACCTGGCTCCTTTCTGATCACCACAGAAACAGCACCTGTGGGGTGAATTCATGGCACTGGAAACTGCTGTGAGAAACACTCAAAAGGCCACTCAGGTACAGTCAGACAAGAAATCAAAAGATGTCTTCTGACAGCTTGATTTTGAAACTTAAGTTATTTTCTGTGGTAACAATTAATTCAGCTGCAATATCCTTGATTATTTTTCAAGAAACAAGAGGACAGTAAATTATTCTCAGACAAGTAATAATCCTTCTGTTGTGAGCCAGCAGGATGAAAGATTCAGCTCTGAAGGGCCAAGTACATTATGTAAGTCTGCATACCTTGAATTATAGGGCTAGCAGCAATTAGCAGGAGAAGGCATAATTCAGGAAAGGGCTATGGGATGGTTTTCCTTTCTGGAAGAACAGCTTGAGAAATGCCCCAACTGGGACTTCTCAGCCCTGAAGCACGTGACCAGGAAGAGCCTTCAGGTCCTTCTGGCCACAACCAAAGGGCTGTCTAGCAAAAAAACCCCTGCAGACACAGAGTCTGTTCCCCTCCCTGTGAGCGCAGTGTCCGCTGCTACAGATTTGGCACTGCATGAGCTCGGCCCCAGATTAGACTGTTTGTGCTTGGTTATTTTC
This sequence comes from Bombycilla garrulus, assembly GCA_013400315.1. Classification (NCBI taxonomy): domain Eukaryota; kingdom Metazoa; phylum Chordata; class Aves; order Passeriformes; family Bombycillidae; genus Bombycilla; species Bombycilla garrulus. The sequence continues at coordinate 146,871 of VXBU01009662.1, read as the reverse complement.
ACACACTGCCAAAATCTGCTGACAACACCAGGAAAAAAAAAAGGAAAGTAAAACTGGTGATTTTCAACAGTTTATAACTCAGCTCAGCCTAAGCAGGTTTTTATGGGACAAAGAACAGAGATTTCTCTGTAGACAGCACTTTATTCCTGCCTAATTTAAAAGATTTGCTGTGAATGATGGAAACATTAGAACTTCTTAAAGAAAACATAACAAAACAAAAATCCTAGCAGTTCACTAGTATTTCTCTACAGTAGATCAGGTTTGGTGATATAAATAGAGACCATTATCTGCCTCTCTCATAATTATTCGCAATGAAATTTTTTTAAAGAAAATGAAAATATTAGACTTAAAGGAAGAGGGCTTCAAAATACATAGTATTTCTGCAAGGAGTGGAATTTCTTGCTTGGAGTAATTCACACTTGAGCTATTCTAGTGCCACACTATTCCCTAAGGAGTGTGAAATGATCTTCCCAGGGTTACAGAGTCAGTAGTAAACACAAGTTCTACTCTACGAAACAGTATTTTAAACATGCATTTTCACTAGCATTATACCTAACAGCTTCCTATTAAAACCCAGACGTTACTTTCTGGAGCCCCCCTGTTGCTTTAATGCTTTCTTTCACTCTGTATCTAGAATCTCCTACTGCAGCATTTCCTAAGCTGTTTTTCTCGTCTGCTCCCCAGCCCCGTGAGCTGACTGCAGGGCCCAGGTTTTTAAATCTACACCTCTATCAAATCTCAAATTTATCAGTACTGGTTTTGAGCACCTCAAACTCTTCCCACTGAAGCATGTCCTAAAACTTAGGAAACAATATTGCTTCACAATCCCTTTGAACACTACCTGTACAACAGCTATTCTTCTCCAAAAGCAGTTAATTGCTTAATGAAACTGGCCACTCATTCACTTACTGTTATTTTTCAAATGAAATAGTAGGAAATACTTTAACAACATGAGAAACTTCCTGCAAAACTAGAAAAAAAAAAAAGAGTGCTTTTCATAAAAGACATAGGCTGGGAAAGCAAGTCAACAAAGAATATACTGGAGTTTCTGTACATAAAATAAGATATTTAATAGACTGGGAGTCCTCAGTAGAGACTTGTTTGCAACAGAGCCTCGTGGTGAGAGCGAGTTTTTGAAGTTTGGATGCCTTTGGCAGCTTTCTAGAACTTTAAGACAGAGCAGCTATGACTAAAACACGCTCAGCTAGTTAACTGTACAAACGTAATGCTTTTTCCATCCTTCTCTCCATGTGCTGACAGCATTACCATTCTCTCCAGTGCTCCTCTTCCTTCTGAGGTACAACGCATCCAGCAGTTCACGCAGCCCCTGATACCGCATTTCAGTACAAAAACTTTCCAACAATAACTTACACAGCTAAGAGAGGTCATCATTTAGAAGTGAGCAGTTATATTAAAGGATCTACACAATTCCAAATACATTTCAGGATACACAGTACACTGCGTGTAGATTTTAATGAGAAGGTTTGGCAGAGCAGTTTGGCAGAAGAAAGTGCTGTCAAGTGATTGGATATGGGATACATCTCCAGTTGCTTTGGATTCCCACATCACCTAAAGAGCTATTCTTCCCATCCCCCCATACAGCAACTCTCTAGGCAGTCAAATTTATAGCTCAATAAATTTTTTTATTAAAAATAAAAAGTGTGGCTTTTAAGTATTGCAGTCTTCTAACATTCTTATGCCAGGTCTAGATCAAACTGTTGTAGCTGAATATGAAGCTGGGGAGGCTTGGCCCAATTTATACAGCACTTCTAAGCTAAAGTTTCAAGATCTAAGCCACCTCTTTCCATTTTGTAACAGCTGTTTTTCTATCCTTTCATTTAAAAAAAAAAAAAAAAGGAAAGGAAAGAAACCAGTGTAGAACAGTTAAATAAATAAATAATGGCTCACAAAACCACAGTGGAGGAACCACTGCTAGTCCTGCCAATAAAAATGTTCCTTCTCTTCAGGGCTGGCTAAACAACTGAAAGTGTTTCTAATGAACTGCTGGCAGCACTATCCATCATTGCACTAAATGGATTCATGTCTCCCTAAACTAAGGATAGCTATTTATCTGTAATGCACTGTCAGAAATTAGGAAGTATTTAAGCCTGAGAAGTCTGATCCCTCTCTTCTCCCCACCTCCTCAAAGCTTGGTGTTAACCCAGGCTTCCTTGTGTAAGGATAATCAGAAAAGTTTGACTTGATAGAGAACTTCAAACTGCTCCAGTGCTAATGAATCATCTGCATGAGTCTGAAAAAGACTTGAGCAGACCAGACACCTGCAGTCTGATTTTAACATGACAAACACCTGACACGATGGTTATCTTTTCCCTCTTTTTTTGTCATTTGCTGCACTTACCTTGAAGAAGTTATAGGCTGCTCAAAGCAAGATGGCACATTCATTAGACACAGAATAACTGAGTCCAGGAGCTGCTTGGGATCTTTGGAGATGCTATTGTGCAAGTAATAGAAATCTACTGCAAACAACCAAAAGGAAGGAATGTTTTTGAGCTCTAGAGGAAGTGTGGAAGTGATGTCAGTAACCCCTGGTCAGAAGTCCCCTCTGAAGGCTCAGCTGATTACAGATAGCTGCTCTCTGCAGAGACAGATCCACGCAGGGGCTGCCTTCAGAACAGGATCAGAAAGGAGTGCAGAGAGATCAACGAAACACCTACAAATAACTAAAGAAGACACTTACTTCATTTCTAGGACCTCCTCCAAATGTTTCCTTCTTTCAGCTCGCAGGTTGGTCAAGTGGGTTTCCTTCTCAGCCAAAGACTGCTGTGTAGAGGACAACTTTGCTTTCATTGACTCCAGTTCCTGCTTGACCTTCTCCATAGCCATCATCAGCTCCTCTACCTGAAACGTTTTTGGAGAAGACAAGAGAGACAAATTAAGCATTGTGACCAGCTGGAACGTAGCAAATGTCCCAATCCAGCTGGAGCACAAAGGTTCCTAGGAACTGCTGCAGGAACCATGCAGCTGGGACAGGATGTGCACAGCTGAGCAGAGCAGCAGCACAGCCTGGCAGCTAACTCAGCCTGGCGCTGCCATAACCACCACCACACACACCTAAAACTCCTCTGCATTTCTGTGTTGGACAATGGACCACAGCCACAACGGGATGGATGGCCTGTGCACGCTAACATGGCCCACAAAAATGCAAGGTGTTAAATGAAACACTGGTAATACACCAAAAGGATAAAAACTTTCACCGTCAATGACGCCTGAAGAGGAACCACATGTGCACTTTAGGAACAAAGGTAACATTCCTGAAGCAGGGAGAGGATTGGTTCCCATGAAGATGTGAGGCTATTTCCCTCAAAATACCATTTGAACAATGCTTTTAGCAACACAGGACACTAAAAGAGCTGGTGATGGCAGAGAAGTACAGCAGAACAGTGCTCTCATCTTCAGCAAGCTGGAAAGATTTGGAATCAACATGATTGATTATAAACTCTGCCACATATTTTACACAAATGAAGAGTCACTTTATTTTGCACTCTGAACAGGTTCCGTCTCAGGTAAAATTTATCACTAAATAACATGCAAAATCACAATATATGCTTAAATCTAGCAACATACAGCATTCAAAAACCTCTGGATGTGCTCTAGTAATGTTATAATACAGCTCAATGGCACACATTACTTTCACTGACTTCTTCCATTATGCTTTTTCTTTCCATCACAACCAAATGCTCATGAACAATTTTATAATGTGCTTTCAATGGGAGAAACTCAAATGCTACTGCTGCACAAAAGCCAATATTTGTATAAATTTAGTATGCAAACACAGCACTACATTGCCTTTGTATCCCTCCATAACAATCAACTTGTGATCCATCCTGGAAGCGAATTATTGAGTTTACAACACGCTCAATTTCTACTTCCATGTTTTCACAAGGCAAGCTGAGTATGCTGTTTGCTATACAGGTGCTGCAGGAGGAGAGTATGTATTTAATAAATCCTGTACTCCTAAAAGCAGAGCTAATGACTCAGGACAAACATGGATAGCAAGACTGGTTTTCATCCTCCACTGGTGACAGAGCAAGAAACATTGCAATGGAGAATGAGGAGATTTATAAAAATCTAGCATAGACATTGTGCAGTGTTTGCTGCAGAAAGCCTTTCTACTTCCATTCAAATGCAGCTGCCAAAAGGTGGTATTTTTATGCTTATTAAACTAAATAAAAAAATTAAAATATGCAATTATCATAAACTATTCAAAATGTACAGCCAAGAATTCATCTAGTAATCAACAGACCAAAGGAGAACCTCCATGACAAGTAGTCCAAATTGGCAAGCATGGATATAATAACCAAACTTTCCCTGTTTTTTTAGTGTTTAGCGTGCAAAACAAGATCAGAAAATCTGCACATTTCCAAAACTAAGAGAAAATTCCATAAAATGAAATAAAGAAAATATATTAGGAAAGCATGCAAAGAAGAACTGCAGAAATAATGAACAGCAAAAATACTGCTAGGATGGAGACTGATTCTTAGAGAAACGGTGGGGTAATGAAGGTGCACTTGTGCATCAGCTGCTAGGATATCGGTTTCTGCTTGCTGTGGGTGGATCAGAAATACCTACGCAGACATTTTCCTTTAAACTGAGAAGAGGCACACCAGCTACAAACCCCTGGGCCTGAACAGAAAACCAGCCCGGATCAACAAGCCCCCAGCCAACTGCAACAGTCCAAAGGGCCTGTGTCAGTCTGTCAGCTGCCAAGATAAAACAGTCTCTGCAGCAACATCTTCTCCATGATCAGGTTTGAAACATTTCTGACAGGCTTCCTCCCGCTGCCAGCCATCAAGGGCTGTGATGCTAACACTGAAGGACTGCTGTGCCTGATGTGGATCTGTAGGCTGACAACTCTGAGCTGTTTGGATGAGGAAACTGGAGCCTGGTACCTGGGCCAAGGCTCCCAGGGAGAGGTGGCAAGGGCTAACTCTGCCAGAGTAGCTCCTGGTAGTGCTTAGTGCAGGGACTTTATCTTTTTCTCATTGCTCTGTTTGATAGCTCTTTTAATTCTTAGGTTATAGTTTGTATTTTTGCAGGCCAACAGAAAATTGATCTAATCATGTATTAGGAATGGCTGGAATGTGTGTAGCTTTTAAACTGTGCCAACAACTTGGTTTGCAGAACTGTCATTACCTCCCCGGCTCTCCAGCAAGGGCCATTTGTCACGCAATTTACTAAAACAAAGTTCACCAATACAGTGATGATTGCATTCACAGTAAAGACTCCACCATTCAGATTCATCAGGTTGTAGATAGTCCATGGGTCTATTTCAATTAAACTTCTACAAAACAAAACATTTTATTTGGCAGCTTCTGAATCTCAGTGCAGACCTGTCCCAGTAAGCAGTCCTGTGAGAAATGATAGAGAAATATTCACTGGAGGCAAACTACTTGCAATGCACATCTAATTTAGCCCATACAAAAAACTTCACATCTACCCTTGAATCTTGTCCCCTGAGAACGGCTAATTATATAATAAAGAAAAAATACTTGCCAAAACCAGAGCTCTTGGCACGCTGAGACATTTTCAGAGACACGCTGTTGACATTTTCAATTTAGCTGCGGGTAAGCCTGTGCCTGTCAGTTGTAGTTAGAAAGTCTCCACCCACTTCAGAAGATGCAAAGAGTGAACTCTTGCTACTCTCTTCTCTTTGCTGAAATGACACTGTATAAAGCAAGGTGTATCTTTGGCTGTCTAGGACTTGGCCACGATTCAGGTCTCTGCAGAAAGCCAGGAAGGTCACGATTGTATTCTGAGCAGAGAACTTCGATGGGAACTTATTTGTTCATCCTTTTTAGGCCTTAAGTGACCTGACCAGGTGACAGCTTTTCTTTAAGGAACAACATCAAGCTGAAATAAGTTTCCATTAGAGGAGAGATTTCCTGAGAGACTGAACAAACTATGTGAAAGAGGGCAAAGACTGTCAATTAGATCAGGATGGGATTCACAGGAGCAGAAAAGGGAAATGTCAAGATAGGACAAGCACTCTGCAGTATTCATTGTATTATATTATAGCATTGCATCTCCTTCCTTAGGAAACATGAAAGCCAGCTGGAGAGAAAGAGCAATGCAAGAGGAAACGCAGGCCAGCCCTCGTGCCATGGCCTTGCCCAGAGCAGGCTCCTCAGAGCCCTGAGCCCTTCCAGGGCTGGGACAGCCACAGCTTCTCAGGGCAACCTGCTCCAGTGTCCCACTGTCTCACCACACAGCTCTTCTTCCCCAGGGCCTCTCCAAACCTACTCTCTCCAGTTTAAATCCACTGACCCACGTCCTGCAGCTCGAGACCTTGGGGAAGAGTCTCTCTCTCTCTCTTTCCAGTCCCTTTTTTATATTCCAAGGCTGCAATGCAGTCTGTCCAGGGCGCTCCCCAGACTGAACAACCCAAACTCCCAGGGTTTGCTGACAGGAAAGGAGAGGGGCTCCAGCCTCCTCTGGCTCTCCCCAGCAGGTTCCTGTTCCCCCCAGAGCTGGGGTCTCTCCAGAGTGAACAGAAGGGCAGAACTCCCTCCCTCAACCCTTCCAGCGTGTGATTAAAAGTCCCAAAGGGCTCGACAAAGGCACCTGACTGTTACACCAAGATCCCTACTCCTAAGCTGGAGACACAGTACTGTAAGTAGGAAACACAGTTTAAAGTTCAATTGCATACCTGGAATCAGAGTTGTTTTTATGCTTCTGACTGAAGGAAAGAAATTCTAGTTCCTTCAATACCCATACAGACACACAGTCTATGGGACAGCTGTTTATATTCATTATTGTGCCTCAAAAGCTCCAGGCAGAACACAAAACGCTGACCTTTCAGAGGACACAGGTACAAATCCCAACCAAACAAATCATTTTCCTTGATCCGTGTATAATTGCCAGAGATCTTTCCAAAACCGCCTCAGCAGGCTAACAAGTATATTTAAAATTATTTATTTCCTAAACATGGAATTGTTTTATATAAACAAGAAATTAGCGTTGAAAGACAAAATGTAATAAGAATCTGTACTTTTGCCCAAAATTAATTAGGCAAGCAAAACAAAAAGTCTTGCAGTTGAAAGTAAGTAAAAGAATATCAGAAGGACTGAAAAAATAATTAACATTTCTCAAAGTGTCACTCTCAAACGACAGACTCCTATTTATCTACAGCTCTTGAGTTTTTCAAGTATTTTTTATCTCACTATGAAAAGTGCTGAAATAATAAAGAGACTGCAAATTTCTGCATTATCTTTTACCCAGTGGAACTGATTAGACTGCAGAGAAGGAAAAGAAATAGACATGAAAAGAAAGACAAAGACAAGAGATCTGGCTCCATGTAAACTTGTTTGGATCCCAGAAAAATTTCTTAGAACAGATGTTAAGACATGGAAAAAGCACAGGCCAGACTTGGGACTTAGGCATGTAATTTAACTGCCTCCAGTAACATATTACAGGGAAAAGCACCGAGTCTGACAGAACTTGGATTGCCAGCAGGACCAGATGGTTTGCTTAAATCACAAGCTAATAAAGCTTTACACAAAATAAGAGGGAAATGAATTATGGTTTCATCATAGCCCCATTCTCCTTAAAGCAATAGGGTGGCTTTAAGGTACTCTTAAAGACTTTATCCAAGACACTTAACTAAATTCTTGGCTATTCTGAATTAAGGGAACAAACTTCAAATTCCTATAGATACTGGAAAGGCTGCTAGGCATAGCTTTTTTAGAGCTAAAAATATCAGAGGGAAATGAGAAAAATCGGTAAACAATAACAAGAAAAATCTTCCAGTCCCTCAGTAAAATGATACTGCAATGTCTGATTTGTAAGGCAGGGACAGCCCTGAAGCACAGAACAGCTGAGAGCTCTGTCCCACCCCACAGGCTGGAGCTCTGGCTTCAATTCCAGCCCCTCTCACTCAGCACCAGTGCACAGGATGCAGTAATTGAGATGTTTCTGTGCATCACTGGTACCTGCACCTCAGAGGGGATGCCAGACCTGCAGCAGCTTTTGCCAAAGCCAGCTGTGCACAGTGTTAGAGCACTGGGGCAGCCTGCACATGGAGAAGGAGTTCTGCTTGCAGTCAGGAGGGAACGTGGTGTTGAGGTTGTGAAAATGGCTGGTTTTGGAAAAAAATGGATTATCAGCTCTCCAAAGAAAAGGCAGGGTCTTCTGAGCATCTGTAATATGCAGCAGTAATTTTAGGGATGAACTCTGTCTTTCTTTACATTGCTGCATGGCTTTCTTTAGTCGTTGCGCCTTTGTTTTTTAGGTTGTTTGGATTTTGTACATCCAGCATCCCTGATAAAACAGATTGTCTTGGTGGCTTAACAGAACTGGTGCCACTGTTCTGTTCTTTCCTTATTAAATGGGAAAAAGGAGAGGAGCAAGATAAAGAGAACAAAAGCCTGTGGTCTGAAAACATGCAGGATACTGCAGATGAATGCAATTTTTCTTATCACTGTGAAACTGAGCTATTTAGACAGCTGATGTCTCTTATTTCCATGAGCTGGGCTCCCAACAAAAACTTCATTCTAAACAGAGCATCTGATAATAAAAGGAGTGAATGCTCTGTCCTGCTCCTCGCTGGCTGCACTGATGGCAGAGCACTAATGAGAGTGACCAGACATCTGACACTGCCGGGCTCCTCCGGCACAAGCCACACAAACACCAACAGAGAAGTCTCTGTCAAGGGGTTTCTCACTTGAGAATTCATCAAGTGCTTTTTGCTCATACTCTGAGAGAGCTGAGTTTCTGTATGGAGAAGGAGGAATCAGATTCACAGATGTCTGGAAAAGAGAAAACTCCTAAGGCTTCAGGACTCAGAAAGTCACAGCTGGGTCCTGTTAGGATGTTTGGAGGTAGCTCTGGCAGCTGTATCTCCTAGAAGTGGGCTATAACCTACATAAATAAGCAACAGCCTGCTGCTGGGACAAGAGCTCTTGAGAAGGAAACAATAATTGCCTCTGCTTAACACAAACAAAATAATTGAGTCAGGCCTTGAAAAAAAGTAAGTGAAAACTGAATTCTGACTTCTATTGAGGAAAAGAAATCTCTTTTAGTCACTAGTATCTGAAGACTGTAACGAGCTACAATTCTATTTCCACATTTTCCTCAAGTGAAGCCATCACCCAATGAAACATTTTCATTATGTTTTTCAATCCACATAACCATACCAAAGGAAGCTGTCCTACTTTACTTTACATGGATCTATAGTCTCAGAAACTGTCTTGTGTTTATCTTCAGTGGCTAGCAATTCCCAAGCCTTGGGAATACAGCAGCAATCACCACGAATAACAATCCCTAAATCCAGGAAAAAACCTGGATTTTGATCACCTTTTAGAAATACAGAGACACCAGAATGCAGCACAGGAAGCACATCCTGTGCAGTGCTGCACATGCTCATTTGGCACAATTTATCACATCCAAACAAAATTCCCTGCATCTGTGGTTAATTCCTAATACTCCAGCCACAGCTCTAAACACGGTCATCTTCTAAATGAATTGCCCTTTCTTAGGTTACATCCAGTGCTGCTAAGGGAGAAGAGAGGCTAATTGCCCAAGGATTTCAGCAGATTTTTACCAGCTTTCTGCAGACCGTGCTGATTTCCATTTTGCTGCATTTTAGACAGTTTCAGGTTAACTAGGACACGTCACTATGGCAGACAGTTTAGACCTAACGGAATAATATTCAAAGTAAATATTTAATGTTGTGCTACACAGCACAGCAAAGACTGTCAATTTATATAGCACAGATTGATTTTCCAAAGAGAAAAACTCTGGCATGATGAATTAACTCATTACAAGCAGTGAAAAACGTTATGCTGATGCCATATACAACCTGAACAGTCTTTTCCCAAAAGACATTAAGGATCAGGAACATAAATAAATGAAAGCACGTGCACTGCCATGTGAAGGCTGAACATGTGGCAAACTGAAGAAGCACAGTCTCACTGGCAAACTCTGCGAAGTTTCCACCTCTACAAACCTGTGGAAGCAGATCTTTAGCACTGTAGTTAACAGAACGCAATTAGCAGAACCTAACTCAAATAAATAAAAAGAACTTCCACTGTTTGGAGCCAACTGAATTCAGGCTGGAATTCAGCGCAGGGCTGAAGGAATCTGATGGTGAACAGCAGTACAGGAAAGTCTGGAGCTTTTCTGTGAGTAGGAAATATTTCAAATGAAGAGGCATCCTCAATTTAATGAGCCTCCAGCTTGTCACTCTCCTGTGCTTTTCTATATAAGAGAATGCTATGGAAAGGAAAACAATTTCTTTTCTTGCACTTGGTGGATTTGTGGGGGGGAAATCAATTGTGTCAGAAAAAGAACATATTTTTCAATTTATGAATCTAATGTTCAAGTCTAATGAGCTTTTCTAATGCTTTAACCTACATATTGTAGTATCACACTTGCATTTAAGACTACAGAGAATGCAACTGGAAAAGAAATTTCAAGTGAAAAAAGCACAGAACTAGCTTAAACAAATATTAACACAAGTATTTGCGTGGGTCCTCACAATTAGAAACAAACATTAATGTAACCAAGTCTGCAAGAATTTTATTTTCCCTTGAGCAACAACAAATAAATGCTGTCTAGAGGTAGGTGCTTAAGGAAATAATGCAGCAGGCAGAGAGATGCCAAGACAGAGCTCTGTCTGGAATACTTGAGTTACTAAAAGGCATAATGTGAAATCAATATTTATCTTTTAAACAATAAAGAGGGATAAAAATAAAGACAAAATAATCTTAAAATCAGTGCTTGCACCAAATTTATAAATAACAGTTTCCATTGGTATTTCTCATTTCATTAAATGAAAAGGTGAGTTACATGGAGAAATGCTCAATGCATATTTTGCACACAGGTTAATTATGCTCTCAGCTTCCCCAATTCTCCTGAAAGTCATCAAATTTTGACTACTTTGCAACCTTAAACAAGAGCAACAAATGAAACAAAAACAAAGCCATCATCCCTGGAGGAATTTAAAAGACAGGTAGATGTGGTGCCTAGGGCCATGGTTTAGTGGTGGGCTTGGCAGTGTCAGGTTGGAGTCTGATCTTAGAGGTCTTTTCCAACATAAACAGCTCCACAACTCTAAAAAATTTGGAAGTTCTTTTGTCTATAATGTTAGGAAAAGATCTCTGCCTCAAAGTCATTAGGCATGATTTTCTATTCATCACTTCTCTCTCTACTCATTCTTCCCATCTGGAGGTAAAAAATCCCTCCCAAGCCCCAGCTCAGCACAGCTGAACACAACTAAGAGAGCAAAAATTCCACTCTTGCACCTCCTCAAAGGTACACTCCTGCATGCAGAGGGAATTACACACCAAATTACCCCTCCCTTGCAGGGAGTGAGACTCAGGGCAAATCTGAGGATTTTTAAAGGAAAAGGTTACATAATCCATTTAAATATCTGGGGAAAAGAAGTAACATTAGGGAGATGCAGTGCTCCTGAAAATGACTGCAAACATATTCACTGTCAGGGACACAGTGCACAGTGAACTCCAGCTACCCAAAAGGCTTTCTCTAACCAAAGCAGGACAATCAGACAGAAGAATAAAGTAAATCTCTTGGAAAACAATGCTAGGATTATACTTTGGGCTGACACTGACTTAAAAAGCTCTTGAAATTTTTTTATCAGAAAAACAAAATACAAACTTTTAGCACAGAATTTTACTGAATATGAACTGAGCCCTCAAATTACTTTGCACATGTACATATATACACACACTCAAAAGCCAAAATTATTTTGGCAGACTTTTACAGAAAAGAGCTTTTCAGAAGATATTCAAAAGAAGTTCAGCCAAAGAAATGTAAACTCCCTAGAAAAATCTTAGAAAAAACCTCCAGCACCTTTACCCCCCAGCCATACCTTGGATTACTGCCTTGATCTCCAATCTCTTAGTGTATCAAATTTCTCATTAGAAGATACAGAAGAAGAGACAAAAACATTCATTCAAAGCAAACTGTCCAGCATGTGTTACAGAGCAGTCAGAACTCTGACATTTCTGTGGCGCTCAGAAAACATCTACAGGTAAGTGGTTCCTCAGAAACTCCACTTTGTATTTTTCATTTACAGGGACCTGCTGGAAGGAACTTAGTGTGTCAGAGTTTGTGCTGTGAAATAAATCCAGTGCTCAACATATAAGAGAAAATATTTCAGATCTATTTCAGTAACAGAATGCTCTGAAAAAAAGGTCTATGTTTTCACTTTTTTGCATTTTTAGAAGGTATTTGATAGGACAGGGTCTAATACATGATAAATCTGCAGCAAATGTAGTTTCTCTTCAATTCTATTCTTACAAGGAATTGTAGTCTAAGTAATACTTGCTAGGAAGTTAAAACCAGAATGGAAAATGGAAGTGCAAATGACATGTACCATTCAAAACCTGGTGAGAATTCCTGTGCAGTGCCCTACAGATGAGACAGAAAGGGCTCTTGGAGGCTCTGCTCTACATCCAAACCCTTGCACACCATGCACTTACAGTAGGGAAACAGGAGAGAACTGGGACGCAGGTTCTGGTTGAATTAACCTATTCCATGTTTAGTTTTCCTTAACAAACAGATCCAAAGTAGGCATATGTGACAGAGAATTTCAGGAGTCTTGTTATCAGCATATTTCACATACAATGAAATAATATTAACTCCTGCTGAAACAATTCATAGAGACAATGGGAGAAATGAATGAGCATAAGAAAATACATTTAAACAATACATTTACAATATTCAGTCTTTGATATTTTCCTTAAAGAAGGAAAGCAGAAAAATCTGCCCTTGTAGGATAAAAAGATGCTGTATGAACACAGATACAACTATTACAGGCTGACATACTTAACCTCATTTAAAATGTCCCACTGAGAACCAGAACTTCAAAAAATGTTGATGGAAGGTGTCAAGATCAGACTGCCAACTTAAAAATTTCAGTTTAAGCAGCTACTTAAGGAAGGAAGGAATGACGAGGTAATGGCCATTATTTTATGTGTTTATCTGCCATTACATTTTAGGGTAAGGAGTTAATGTTAGCTGATACTATACAGAGTGCATTTAAGCAGGAGTTGATACTCATGAGAGAACAGAGCTGCACTACCATCAGCAGGAGTGTTATTTAAATTTCTAAAATCTGCTTTTCAAATTTGAAGGAAATAAATTAAGCTAGAGAAATGTACGTTGTGGTCAGGCAGTGCACCATCTCACTCAAAGAAACAGGAGCCCATTGTAAATGCTGCAGTAAGTTTCTGGTAAAAATCGTTTTAGTAATAATACTAAAAGCATCGTTCTGCCTTCACTTCTCAGCCCCGTCCCCACAGGTCAAGGCTTCCTCAGATGTCCCTCAGGTTCTGCACGGGGATTCATGAACCAGGGCAGTGAAGTGCTTCACGTGAAAAGATCCCTTCAAAAAGTAAGACATTTATTACCATGGATCAGGTCACTGCTGCATTTCACAGCCCCAGAACCACCTCAGCCTGGGAAGCAGGGATGGGCACCCAAGTGAGCAAGGAAAAGGACAGCATGAAGCGTCTTATCAGAAAACATTTGTGAACTATGGCCTGCAAAAAGGAAGGCTAAAAATGCCAGCAATCCTCCTATGTGCAACCTGCTGCTAGTTACCGATGGACACTGAGTCACACACCTTGAACTTGTGTTCCACCTCATCTCACAAAAAGGGTCCCACTCCGTCAGGAAGATCCAGCACTGTCCTGGGAACGGTGCTGACCAGGAGCCAATCCATGTGAAGGATAATCTCCTGCCTCCTGCTGCAGGAGAAGGGATGGTGAGACGCACCAGGACAGTGAAAGGGTTTGTGAACAAGAGAGAGCCTCTTGTCAGAGAAAACCTCCAACAGATTGTCCAAGGGAGCCAAACTGCTGCTGTATATCTGAGCAGGGAAAAACCTCCGTGTACCCCAGGGAAAATAATGATAACTTTTCTAAAATAAACTCCAATTTGGTTAATGCAGAAATAGTGCCTGAACCTACATTCACAATCCCTAATAGTAAAAAAAAACCCTTTACAATGCAAGTGTTTATCTGAGAAATCCTACCTTGAGCCTGATGGGAGTACTTACAGAGAAGTCTGCATGCACCCTCTGACCTTCCCCACAGAGGGCTGAACTGGTGGGGCCAGCCCCAGTGCCACACAACCCACAGCTGGGAGGAATTCACAACGTTATTTACACAGAGAGTTCAGCAGGTGCACCCACAAAACCAGGTGAACACTGTTAGCAAGAAAGGCTCGAAGAACTTTACAGCTTCCCATCTGTGCAAGACTGCCTCATCTGCTTTCTGCTACACACATCAGTCAGGGACAATAAAACTCTGCCCGATGCAGTGCAGAGGGGGCACTGCTCCCAGCAGGAAATGCCTGATTTTAGTTTTGGGAAAGGTGAAAGAAAGAACAGGTCTAAAATCCTGAAATGAACAGAAAGCTTTAGGCAGCAGGAGACATCTTGCATACCCAGACTGTGTACTGACAGAGTTAACCCACTGTCACAGCTGATACACACTGCCAGGAAATTTTCAAACACTGAATTAAAGACAGCAAGATTTTAACCTATAACGAATATATGAGAACCATGAAATGCAGGGTGGCTCCGTGGACCCTGTAACTGAAATGTGAAGCCTATAAAACAGCACAACAGCACACATCATGAGATGGTGGAGGGCAGGATTACACAACACGAGGCTACAGTAACAACACCAAACACTGGGGCAGAGGCACACACAAATGAGATGTCCCCATACCTTGAACCACCTAAAGCCAAAATGGTTGACCTCATGCACTGATTCATTAAAAAGCTTCAGACAGGCAGTGAAGTGGCAGAATGGTAGAAAACAAGATAAACGAGAGAGGAAAGAAAAAGCATGCAATTAACAGCAAATTACAATCAGTTTGAACAACAGCAACATTTTAAAAATCACACACATCACTCACACTGGCTCTAAGAATATTCACAACCTATTACACAATTTGTGAAAGTCAATGGATTTGCCATTGATAGTATATGGAACATGGAGTCTTGCATTTTAAAACTCTAATAATATCTGTGTTTGTATTTCAGAATTCTACAAAGAACTTCCACAGGACATAATAAAACAAAGAGTGCATTCTTTAAAAGTAATTGAGAGAATATACACTGAAAAACATTTGAAGGGAAGTCTCCTCTGCACTTTGGAAAAAGGTGCAGCAGCTTGCCCCCACTCTAAATGCACCTGCCAGGATTTAACTGACACCAGAATAAAATCCTGTTGGACAAGAGGGGCACAGCAGGTCAGGTCTCCCAGTGCTGACTAGAACAGGACTCTGCAGATCCTGTCCCTTGTGCTGATTTGCTGCTCACAGTTTAAAAACCATAACTGCTCTGAGGTGGCAGCTCAGTTCTGCTGCACTAAGCCACTGCTGCCATAGATGTCAATTCTCTTTTCTTCCAACACTGCTGCTCTCATTCCATCCTCCTTTCTCCTCCTCACTTCTGTTTGCACTGCTACATCCAAATTAATTTATTTTTTATGCTATTTCCTACCATATTCCACCAATCCTTACCCACAAATCGTACTCATCTTGGCTCTCTTCTCAAGCTCTCTTGACCTTGATGGTTTATTGATCTTCCAACTGCACATTTCCCTGTCTTGTCTCCTTTTTAAGATGTTACACCCAATTCTAACAATATCCTTTTTATATTTATATATTATATAAATATATATTATTTATTTTTATATTCTTTGAGCACCAGCTTCTAGGCGGCTCAAAGAATATTAAAATGGTGACTTTTTCTTGTAACTAATTAATGAAAACATTGTAACATCCTAGGCATCAAGTCACATACCAGTTTGATTACTTTTGTGCCTCATCATAGAACCCAATGCTTTGTCAGATTATGTTTTCCTTCCAAGGAGACAATCTTCAGAGTGGCATTCACTACCCAGTTAACATTTCTATTTCAGCAATTTTTTAAAGGCTACAGGAAGTTTGGAAAGAAGGCATTCTTGAAAGTGAGTTCCATCCCACTGCCTAGGACCAGAACTCTCCCCAGTACATCTATCAGCAAACAGCTGAGCCTGACTCTAGATCATAGAGAAACAATTGCTTGGATTTTTGCTTCTTTTTCATTAAAGTCTGTACTACAAGAATACATGATAAGAAAAACCTCATAAAATGTTTTAAAGTGCACTCAGTCAGCAGTGCAGTTAAGGACATAACAAAGAGATTCCCAAACGCTCCTGTTTGCTAATTACTGTCCTAAGGAAGAGTGAAAAACACTGAAGAGGCTCATAAAAAGTATGAGTGCCAGTTTCAGCTACTGCTTCAAAAGCTTTATCAAAATCTCAGGGATTTATTCATAACTTAGGGTAGGCTTTCTTGATGAATACTTACCTGAGCTAAAATCACGCATGTCCATCATTCTTCAGAGTCATCAGTGGCACAAAATCAATTAATGCATGGAAGTTTCTACTGTGGTTTCAGTGCACAAGTGTGTAATTTTTGTGTGCATGCTTGGCTCAAGCCAAGGGAGCTGTCTTTTTAACCAGTTGTTTTGCAGGTGCAAGGAGATCGTGGTCCATAAACACAACCAGGCTAATAAAAACCATTGTCTTTCAAATACATTCAATGAACACGACAGTAAATCTGAGTGCACCTGACACACAGGAAGGCAGCTTGGACAGGCAAGACAGATCAGAAGAGTTACTACTTAAACTGAAAGCTTGGGACACCTTATATTTAGATTTTAATTTCAAGCAAATCTTACCTATGAAATACAACTTACTATGAAGGCTTAGCAGATTTTATGGGTTCTGGTAGCTAAGGGTGGAACAGACACACAGGATCATCACAAAAAACCAGCTGTGCTTCACTCAGCAAAGGGAAATTAGTACTTCACTGGCTGGTTACTGGCCTGGGAGGGCTAGCAGGGACTGTACAAGATTGCAGACCTGTTTCTCAGCATTGATCCTGGCTGACTCCTCTTGTGCTAGCACCATTTCCCGCTCTGCAGTTATCTGAACACTCTCCCTGAGCGCCTCTTCCAGCTCTTCGATCCGATCATCCTTTTTACGCAGGTTGTCCTGGAAAATGACGGGAGACGAGGTGAAGACCGCTTGTTTGGGAGCACAGCCCTTCAACCAAGCAAGCTTTAAAAGCCAACCAAAACTTGTTCCTCCCTCCCGAGGTGCAGCTGCAGGAAAGTCATCTTCACACAGAGGAAAGGATGATGAAGGAGGCAGGAGCAAGAGGAAGATCACAGTGAAGAGAAGGAGAAAGCCGGCAGAGCAGGACCTCAGAGCAAGAGCGCTTGTCTGCTGTGGCTACCCCACAGTCCTGTCAGATCATACAGCACAGAGCAGCAAGGATTGCTGGACAGTAAGGATTAGTAAGCAGTTGTGGAGAAGCAGAGAAGGCAGAAGTGGCAGGAAGGTAGCAGGCAGTCGGAATTGCCCGTCTGCTCACACATTCAGCAGCAGGTGTGCTAAGAAGGGAAACAGAGCGCTGCACTTTGGAACTGCCCATTTCCAGGATAAGAGGGAGAAAAGCAAACATTGACCCAACAGAGTTTTCCACTGTTCAGATTAAGTCTTACAGGAAGCTTTACACACAAGGCTCTCTATGAAATATGAAAGACTCATCTGGGCTATCTGAATTTCAGACATTCAAGTATCAAGACTCCCTAAAAACTTATTTCTTCAATTAAGAGCATCTTCACAGCTGTGTATTCAGATGTGCCTCATACGTTCACATCACTGAAGAAAACTTACTGCTCCTCAGAAAATGTTTTACTGGTGTCTACAAGCAGCATAACTTAAATATATATATACACAAATTAATGGTATTGTTATTTGTAAAGGAGACTCTCCTAACTTTAGCCTTGCAAGGAAAAGAAATGTGTCTCTCCTGCTTCTGCAGAAGCAGCCTCACAGGAGGCAGAAAGCAAGCTGTGCATTCATGAATGCCCTGGACCACGGCTGCTCAACAAATCCACTGCAAGGGAGCAGCTTGACAGAAGACGTCTGCAGTTCTATTCTTGCAGATTGGTTTAGATCATATGGTTCTGATGAGATATGAATGCATACTGAAATTAATACATGGCTTTTTACCCATCTCAGTAGCAGTGGAAGAATCAAAAATGCTTTTATTTGTTGGCATTTTGCTCTTTATCAGATGCACCCCTTTGGCTTCCGTCCTTTTGTATTTAGGACTGTAAATTTGCACTTACACTGAAAGTTTTTTACCATATAAAGAATAAGAAGACAGACTCTTGGAAAAAAAATTGTCCTTGCAACCTTCATAATGAAAAAATTAGTCATTGGAGTTTAACAAATGAATCTGAGTGACTCCTTGACTCCTGCTGTCCAGGACCATCTCCCCAAGGACAGCTGTATGAAAACCATTTCTGGCAGTCTCAGAACCGCCCCTTCCAAGGAGAGTGTTCAAGCAGAGACACAAAGCTTTGACCCAGCCTAGAGCAGGACAGCTGGCAGCACTGCCCTGCCGAGGGGCGAGGCTGCTGTCCAGCCAGCAGCACGGGCAGCAGCAGCTGCTGGGCTTTGCAAGCAGAGCCAGTTCTGCTGCACTTACATTGCAAGGTGGATTCTCAGCGCCAGCAATGGCTGCTTTCTAAAGAAACAAATTGAGAGATCTACGTTTCAAAAATAGGAGTTGCTTAACATGTTCTCATATTTTCAGAATCCTCTAGGAACACTGGTAACACCTTCCAAAACTACTTTATGGTTATGATGAGCCATGAATGAACTGTCATCAAAAAGATGAAGAACAAGGTTACAAAAAGCTCTGCAAGGAATACGGACCAGTTAAATATAGGAAATATTTGTTTGCCTATCTGCATTATAGAGTAATTCTGAACTTTACTCCTTGATATATCACTCATGGACAGCCAAGTGAATGTGTAGTTCTCTGTGTCACTGCACATTTGAACAAGGACATTTAAAATGGAAACTCCTTTAAAATTAGAATGCAGAATAAAACATTCTAACACACAGATATACCCACTCTTCATTGCAGGCAAATGTTTCAGAGGTGAATTTAACACTGTATTAAACATGATACTACATGGTGTTCTGCTCAGACAGGTGAACTCCTGAAGGACAGGAGGAGGAACAAATGGTAATGCCAAGAATACAGTGCCACATCACCTGCATTTGAAAATCTATATTCATATATAATTAGCTTTCCTGAAGTAATACATCAGCTTTTACATCTGTGATAGAGCGTTACAAGTTAAAAATCCAGGCTGACTTAGAATGAATTACCTAGGAATGATGAACTTTAATACTAACAACCCATCCAGTAAGGAAAGACTGAGTAAAGTTTTCCTTTCTGTCTCAGTTAAACTTAGTTAAAAGATGTGCAATTTTACTCTTCTAACGGCATCATGATGTGTGTAACCACCTGACAAAAGCACCCAAATGACTGGCAGGAGCAGCAGGTTGTTGCTTACTCAGATAGCACCTCCATCAGTGCAGCACAGTGTCAAAACACTCTTAAAAAATTATTTGGTTTCTAGGTCATTGAGTCATAATTGATTAGTATTTGAATGACTTTTTTAAAAACATAAGCTGCTGTCTTGTACTAGGAGATAAAACTGAAGTGAACCTTTTGACACACCAGCATGTTTTTCCAAGTGTTTGGCTCTGAACTCTAAAACATGGCAGGCTCATGCTGACCTGTGCTGCTGCTCTCCTCCATTTCACTACATTAAATATTCTGCCTTTATTGTGATAAGAATTAAACTCTGGAAAAAAAAACTTCTATCAATTTTAACTACAGTTATAACATTTTTCCTACAGTGACTGTTCCTCTGAAGCAATCAAAGCTTTGAGCATCACACCAATGGCAAATCTTCCTGTGTTGTGATAAAACATCAGAATGATAAACAGTGACAGCCTCCTTTCAGGAATCTTGTACAGACGACTGCTCAGAGAGAAAACATTTTTACTTACCTGTCCAGTAACTGCATTTTCAAGGTGTGTTACCTACCCAAGTCTCTCCATCTCCTGCATCCTGTGTGCCTGAGACTGCCCAGCAGAGATGGAATCAGGCTGGGATACAGGAGCCAGCTCTGCCTGTTTGCTCACTGCTGGCAGCACGCACAAAATGAAAAACCCATTCCACACTATGGGAGTGCCAAGAGTTCAGGCACAATAAAAACTTGTGCTACCTATGCTGTGATCCAGTTGCTGATTCGCAGGCAAAACTAATTCCAGGCATGCCTGCCTGAAAGCCTGGGAGGAAAAGGAGGTGTGACTGACACACATTTCTGGGCTTTTCCTTTCCCTTCAGGAAGGAAGTGGTGGGATGGCCAAGGGATGCATGTTAAAATGATGTATCCATTTAATCTATCCTGCATTCGTGTGATGTGTAATCTGCCATGAAGTTTTATGGAAGTGCATGAAACAGGATACTTGCTTTCACCAAGGCATTTAGGTTCAATTAAACCTGAGGTATCCTGGCAAACTTCATAACGTTCTCTTGAACTACACTCACAAAGATCTTTATGGCCTAATTTCACTTTTGGAATTAAGGTGGATTTCTCTAGTCAGCTCTAGGGAAAGATTAGTTAACAGTTTGAGAAAGCAATGAAATGATTCTTTTAACTGCTGAAAGTATTTCTAGGACTAGAGAATCACCTAGGTAGGGAAAGAATTGTATCACATAACCCTGCAAATAATGCAATTGCACATTTTACCTTTATCACATAACCCTGTAAATAATGCAATAGCACATTTTACCTTTATCACATAACTGTAAATAACGCAATAGCACATTTTACCTTTATCACATAACCCTGTAAATAATGCAATTGCACATTTTACCTTTATCACGTAATCCTGTAAATAATGTAATAGCACATTTTACTTTTATCACATAACCCTGTAAATAATGCAATTGCATTTTACCTTTATCACATAACTGTAAATAACACAATAGCACCTTTTCCCTTTATTACATAACCCTGTAAATAACACAATTGCACATTTTACCTTTATCACGTAATCCTGTAAATAATGTNGCAATGAAATGATTCTTTTAACTGCTGAAAGTATTTCTAGGACTAGAGAATCACCTAGGTAGGGAAAGAATTGTATCACATAACCCTGCAAATAATGCAATTGCACATTTTACCTTTATCACATAACTGTAAATAATGCGACAGCACCTTTTACCTTTATCACATAACCCTGTAAATAATGCAATAGCACATTTTACTTTTATCACATAACTGTAAATAATGCAATTGCACAATTTTACCTTTATCACATAATCCTGTAAATAATGCAATAGCACATTTTACCTTTATCACATAACCCTGTAAATAATGCAATAGCACATTCTACCTTTATCACACAACAGTAAATAATGTGATAGCACCTTTTACCTTTATCACATAACTGTAAATAACGCAATAACACATTTTCCCTTTATCACATAACTAACGCAATAGCACATTTTCCCTTTATCACATAACCCTGTAAATAATGCAATAACACATTCTACCTTTATCACATAACTGTAAATAACGCAATAGCACATTCTACCTTTATCACATAATCCTGTAAATAATGCAATAGCACATTTCACCTGTGCCCTTTCACAGGCCAGATGGGAAGAATGCAATACTGGAAGTGATTTACACTAGGAATCAATTACTTCTTAACCAGTGAAATCCGTACCAGCCCTCATTCCTGTGAACTACTGCTTTTGCGTACCATCTATTTCCTCAAGAAGCCATGACCTAGATAAAGAACTTGATGTCCTCAGTCCACTCTAGATGGAATAAAACTCTCCCTAGAAAGCAAACGCCTCCTTTGAGAACTGACCTTCCACTGGGTAGATGGAACCTGGGAGCTCAGGACTGCCAGCTGCCTCAAACACTACTTAAAGCTTCCTCATGGATACAGTTATTCAGTCCTTGAGACAACAAATTCTTCAACAGCTGGAGACAGTCCATCCACAAATGTTAAGATTTTTTCCTGGTTAAAAATATGAGGGCCTGATTAACTGTAACTCTAAAGTGCGTGCTGGTTAATTAATATTGAAAAACTGAAATCTTCTTCAAAGACTTCAAAATCTTCCATAAAGTTCCCTTGCTTTCTCTTTTTGGCCATAACCAGAACCAAATATGAAGAAGAAAAATTCATTCTACTTAAAGTCAGCCCATTACTGAGGACTTCTGGTTTGCAATCTCAGGAATCTACCATAAGATGCCGAAAGACTCACAAAATTATTAAAGGTGGGTTTCTGCAGTGTTGGTTGAACTACTGAACTCAGAAGGAAAGGTGCTATGCCAAATACCTACTCTTCAGAAGAGGAGAATTGGTGAAAATAAATCAGTTAGTTAACTAATGTCTGCTTTTCTCTGAAAAATACCTGTAAAAACCTGCATGTTTTCCTAAGAAGGTCCTAAGAGAATATACAATGTGCAAATACCAAAAGGAGGTCTTACAGTTTCATTTATTTCAGGAGCAAACAATCACAGGGCCCTAAAGCTCAGGTGAGCATGGTGGATCTCCTTCATTCAGTCCCACATCCTGACCAATCACCTCAAGTCTCTGCACAAGAAAAGCACACAAAACTGTCACTCATAAATGGGGAAATACGTTCACACTGATGAGACACTTGGACTTTTGGGGTTTTCAAGGATATACATCGGGTAAATGCTGAAGGCCAGAACTCCATGATACAAAACCCGAATGGTAGTCATGGCAGAATCTAGCTCAAAGGAGTATTTGGGGTCCTTCTGCAAATCGCCCAAAGCAACAGATGCCCACAAAAAATCTTTTATTTGCTACCATTTCCTGAAGAAAGTGGCAATATAAAAAAACCCCAAACCTCCAAAAACATATTTGCTTGAAAAGTGGAATGAAAGAAGAGTTTATAAACTCCTGAAGAAGGAAATACCTTTAGGGTAGAGCATAGCTTGGTAGCGAGATGTAGAATAAACCCCAAATAAACACAGATCCACCAGCCAAGACTCTGGAAATAAAGTGAGAGAGACAAACTACCAGGTAAGCTGCTGCTATAAATACTGCTGGGCACAAACAAGCAGTGGAGTTACAGTAACCACGGATGCTAAGGCTGGCTGCATACTGCTGTCTTGGTGCTCTCAGTTGGTAAAATTAAAAAAACAGTGTATTGGGGGTTATCTGTGAGGGGGAAATCTCTGGCTGTCGGGCAGAAGCTGAGTTTATCCAATATTAGGTTGACATCAAGTCCCTGTTTCTCACAGAGCAAGATGAGGAGGGTTTTTTGTAAGCACAGCAACAGCAGATGCAATTATCAGGAGCTGCTGAATGAAAGGAGCAGTCTGAGAGCTACAAGGCACAAACTGCCAAGCAGCAGCTCCTTGATCAACATTTCCTCATCTTTGGAGATCAGACCTGAGATACACGACCATTATATCATTAGAACAACGTATGTCAGCAACTGGAGGGCTGTTATCTGCCAAATGAGACACATGGACTGGAATTCAAGCCTGACAAGTTATATAAATACAGAAAAGTAACTGCAGGAGACTAAAGGAGAACAACTGCACTAGAAGAATTTAATTCCAGTAGGAGTTGAGAGGGAAGCGCAACCAAAGCTGGCCACAGCGTGGATTTGCTGTATTGAAAACATGAGGAAAGGCAGAAGGTTTTTTGCTGAGAATACCACAGTGGAAAAAGATGTGTACATCCAGAGTTTGTGTGCATTTGTGGATCACCAGTTGCAGAAAAAAACCAAAAATATATTTATGGTAAAAAGAGAAGATGGATAAATATTATTTCTATACATCATAGATTTAACGTAACCAGCCCATGGTGAAGAAAAAAACTGTATGGAAGCCAACACCTAATGAGAAATGGCCAGTGAAATTTCATTTTTAAACAGAAAGGTTTAAACATGGAGTGATGTTTCAACTATGCTGTCCCTTGAAAATACTCAAGAGTGATGCAAGACTATGAGTGATGCTGCCAACAAAAATATGTGCTCTTCTGTACATGGGAAGGATGCACATGAAAATATATTTACGTGGGAAAAAACCAACCCAAACCCATGAAAGCTGGAAAAGAAATGTATCAACTCTAGTGATAGACTGCAACAGACAAAAAACAGATACAAATTACTACCAACGTATCTAATTTAAATGAAAGGGAAGTGAAATAGGAGGGGAAAAAATCCCAGTGAAAATTTAATGAAATGAAAGGCTTTGTCTTTTTCTTAGATACACAAAAAAGCCTTAAAAAAAACTCATGCATATTGCTAGTATTGCCTGACAATTGCTAAATTGTATACAAGAATGTTTAAGTAATTCCAGCCTTCAACACTTTTTCCTTCCAAGATATTCTAGACTTCCCACCCAGGTGTGTGACTTTCAAAAAGCATTTCCAGAACATGCAGCACCTCTTCAACATCAGGAGCAAATGCAGAGCTGTGATCACGGGAAGAAAGGATCCCATCCACACGAGCTGAAGGAGGACGGAAAGCAGGGAGGGAAAAGGGCAGTTCCAGGCAGTGACAGCCCCAGCAAGGGAAGGCAGCAGTGGCTGTTCCTTGGGAAGTGGCAGTGTCCTCTCGTGGCAGCTGCCACTCTGTGACACTCGTGGCTCCTGCAGCTCCCAGCACAGCGATCGGTTTGGCGCTGGGCTCGCACAGGCACCTCTCACCAGCGGCAGCCCAGGCAGACACACGCACCTTGCCAACACCAACAACCAGCTCTACCATTTAGCAGCTGCACGGGGTGCCAGCAGCTCTAACGCTCAGCTCTGGCTGTTGCAAATTACCACATTTGTAGTTTTTAAATCCTAGAGGGACGAGGTTTCTATCAAACCACAGCAGGTCACTGCACGGACTATTGAAATGAGACTCGAAGCTGACAGTGCAGCTGTGAAAATGATCTGAAGTGAGAAAAAGCAATAGATATCTCTAATTGTTATGGGGCTTTGTGGGGGTTTTTGTTCGTTTGGTTTGTCTTTCTTTTTTTGGGGACGTGTGGTGTTTTTTTGGAGGCTAATTGGAGAAATGCTACTGTAACCAGATTTGTTCTTGTCTCATAAATCAACACAATAACTCAAGGCTGCTAAATTGATACAGGATTACAGAAAAACCAGCAGCAGTTCTAGCTAACTGCACTATTAACACCAAGCTCAAACCCACATTATTCCCCTGATACAGCCTTATTTGCCTGAACTCTCTGTAAATGTCAGTCCTGTCATCATCATTGCACTAATATATCACAGGTCACAAGCCCTACCTTTCCTTGCACATTTTCAATCCTTCAGAGACAAGACCATCGGAGCACCACACACAGACAGCGAGAAAAGAGCATTTCTCTTGTTTTCCCTCTTTTTCAAAGATGAATATAGGACAAAACTGGTACTGATAAGAACACCACTGAGGAAATGCTTACTGAGCAGCTGATCCCATTGAATCTCTTCCACTCCCTCAATTTTGAAGGTAATTCCTGCAATCATCTCTGGTTTTTGATTTTAGCCTCTGATGCCTCTTTATCGATGTGCATCATACTAGAGCAGCTTTTGTATTCGTGCTGTGAATGCTTCCTTTAAAGCAGCCATCTATCAAGATCCTACTGCTAACACCAAACACTTTAAACTAAAAAATCTCTTTCTTAATTTCACTCCATGAAGACATTCTCCTTTCTCCCCATCTTCAAACTAGAGATCAGTAAAGCAATTTTCCGTCAGAAATAAATTATCTCTGTATTTTCACACCATCCAGGAACATCCCAATGCACCCACAATCCCCCTGACAGTCAGATGCACCATGCGAAGGGAATTTTGCCTTGGTACAACACGGACTCAGCTATGAATCAGACACAGGCATATTAATTTAGGGAAATGTTTGGCTTAAAATATTAAAAGCTGTTCTTTATATCTTTGCTAGTAAATGCCCAATCTGCTGTTCCACTGCATCCAGAGAATAAAGACCTATTTGAAGATGATGAGAGTAGAATACGGTACAGAAAATGTAAAAATATAAAAATTTGATAATTAAATAGTATTGTAATCAGAAAACAGTGAGCTTAAAATACTGAAATAAGGTGTTTGAAAATAAAAGCTTCTCAATTGTGTATTTGCAACATTTGTTACACCAACACTGGCTTTAAACATGCAATTTAGTATATAACATTCATAAAAATCATCATTAAAATTAACTGGTTAAAACCCAAAAGAATGAGAAATCAAAACACTTTACATTCTGAGAGATTCTCACTTCCTTTGTATGAAAATTCCAACTCTTTCTGTAGAAGCCTGAACTAGTTCAGAGGTATGGGAAAAACAGTTACTGTTTCCCTTTAGCCCCAAATATTCCTAAATGATCCTCTATTATTCTCAGTCTGCAAAGTGGGAAAAAGAACTCTCTGGCTCTTCTGTTCCATGGCCAAGAATTTAATTTTATTCAATATCTGTTTGAACAGAAGCCCGTCCTTGCCTTCACCTGTCCTGTTTCCCCATCCTTGTCTGTGGTGGGTGGCTGGCAGCACTGCACATTATTTATTCCCAGGGGAATGCACTGCTCATGCACAGCAGCATTCTCTGCTTTGCTCTTTGATACTTCTCAAGTGGCTTTTTAACAGTGCTCCTAACCAACAACATTTTCATATTTATTCCAATTCTGAGCTTGCTCTCCTATGGTAACAGAGCTAATCAGAACCCACCACTGTGCACATATAGTTAAGACTGTTCCTCCTGACATATATAAATAAATACATTTATACTGAATTTCACCTGCTCCTTTATCCATGGGTTCCAGTTATGAGATCCTTGTGGAGCTCTATATGTTATCTTTCATTTAAAAATCCTGAATAAATCAGTAAATACAATTTGGAATGGCACAAAAATTTAGTCGGTTTTACAGAAAATATTACATCTGCNCTGAATAAATCAGTAAATACAATTTGGATGGCACAAAACTTTAGTCTCTTTTACAGAAAATATTACACACTTTTAGCTGTGCTCTAGAAGGACACGGATAACTGCTGTTGGGACACCGTGTTCCTTCAGCTTCTATTTCCTTGCTTTGGAAAATCATCTGGCCCCAATGATATCAAAATTTAGGAAGAATTCAAACCCAAGCAACAAAAGCAACATAATGTTGTGCAGTGAATTTGTTGATGAATTTTAGCTGACTACAGACATCCTCTAGAATGTTAATAATCATCCCCCTTTAATCCTCAGTGGCAGACTAAGTGATACCAGTGTAGTTCAATTCTTCCCAAGCCTGCACTGAGATCTGAGTGCACATCAGAGCAAATTAAGGAGATGAAAGAACTAGTCCTGACTTTTGGTGAGTTACAACCTCCTGTCAGTTCTGAACACAACTTGCAGCCTAAGTCTGAATTCCAGTTAATATCTGCACATCACAGGATGAGCAGCTGTTCTGATACCTCCTAAGAATGTGTAAATTTTAGACAAAGAGAAAAATTCAATAGGAAAAATGCTAATTAAAGACAGAATAGACAGATTTCTATATAGGAAAAAACTAGTTTAAGGGTGACACCAGTTTAGGTGGTTTAGTAAGCAAGGTGAAAGAATAATACTGATTTAGAATGAAATCAAATAGGTTTAGGACTATTTGAAATGAATTAGAGGAAATGTTTTTAAGGAAATGCTTGAGTATTTGTTCCTGCAGTATAGAACTAGAAAAAAAAAAATCCACATGTATTATTTTTTAAAAATAAGTTTTGAATTCTGTCTGAGGTCCCCATCATCACCCTGCCTCCCCTTCTTTTTCTATTGTGGAAAAGGAGAATAAAACAGAACAGTAATTTTATTAAACAATGAGACTGTGAAATGAGCCATGGCAATTGGGAACTTTTATTCTTGGGGAGAGATGAGTTAGAAACCACTTTCAACACAGCAAGTAAAAAAAAAACCTTGTGAGAGAGACAGAAAAAAAGTCAAGAAGGAAAAAAATGCAAATTTATTACCATTTCTCAGGCTCATGAAATAAGACACCAAAATGAAAAGAGAGCTGTTCTTCCCCTTCAATGTGCTCCTATTGTTTTGCTTCAATCTGGCCCTCGATGTTTCCTATTCTCAGGAGAGACCTCCTCACAGGAACCACACCATGCTGTCAACAGATCCATTAATCTCTCTGACAGCTTTTAGGAAAGCAGTTTGAACTCAGATCCTAATCTTGGGGCAAAAAGCCCGTGCAAAAACCACGGAGCGGTTAAGGCTGCTGGCACACGCTCAGCTGTGCAGCCCTCGGTGCACTCAGGTTCTGGCAGAAGGGCACCAAGCCTCCCCTCTGCCAAACAGGCCAGAGCACAAATAGCAGGTTTCATCTTCCACCGACACATCGTGTTTCTGCAGAAAAGACTGGGTGAAAGTGTGTCTGGGGAATAACATTCCTGATGGATCACAGAAAAATGTTAGGATGCAGGGAGTCTTCTTTCCTCTGTTAAAAACTCTCAGGCCGTGTAATGGCTTTCTCTCACTACAAATCTCAATTTGCAGTTAAGGGAAATACTGGGATAACTGGGAGACTGCCTAATGCTAGTTGTAAAGAGTGACTTCCACAAAATTTTTCCAGCTGTCTGTTCAAAACCGTAGAGCATTTTTACTTTACATAGGAAGACTAAGTCAAACGGTTCATCTTTTTTAAAGATGTGAAAGCAATGAATCCATCTAACCCGAACATAATAAATGTATGGTAAACTAAAGCAAACCATGAAGAGAAAACTGATAGAGCAGATGGCTGAGTGGCTGTCCAGGGAAATGCTGCTCCATTTCAACTGCCAGGGGCCTTCAAGCTTCCCTTCTGTAAATGCAATGCTAACAAGCATTCCAAACGGGGCTCTCTCTCCTGGTCAGACACAGGAGAAGGTAACTCCTTAACAATGGAAACCACTGTGGAACGACAGACTCTGTCTCTGTAAGAAACGCCACATCAAACTAAGAACAAGGTCGTGTATTTATTCTGATACTGTATTTTAGGCAGAGAAAAAAAGCTGCACCCTCTTTCTACAATTCATTTCTGAGACAAATAGTTTTCCGTGTTCAACAGGGTATATTTTTTGTTGGTTAGTCAGTTAGACCTTGCAAATATTCATCAGAAAAATGGCTTCAATAAAACTGGAGAGACAACTGCCCTCCACAGTTTGCCTGTGGATCAGAGCTCACATTGTAAGAATGCTAATGCACCAAAGCCTAAAAAATGCAAAAAAAACCTAAGAAATGAGAGAGGTAAATATAAACTGTTTTGATAGCCACTCCTACTACCACATACTTTGTATGCAATTGATCAGATTTCTATAAGGAGAAGTTGGAAACTGATACTAGGAGAGACCCAGATAAATATTCCCGAGTTTTAATGTGTCTGAAAGCTTGTCTTGAGCTCCCTTTCAATAAAAGGAGAATTCCTGTCTTGCCAAGCCCACCAGGCACACGTGTGAGAGCTTGAGAGATAAAAAGGACTGATCTCTATAGGAACAGGACCCCATCTGAGCAGGTGCTGTGGGCTTCTTGTCTGTCAAGATGCTCTTCTTACCTTGCTGAGCTTACTGTCTGACAATCTGTCAGTAAACCTTCATGCCCTTCCTTGAAATCCACATTGTACTTTATCATTCCAGTAGAGAGGAGAAACTTTTTTTCTAAGACAGAAGCTCATTTTAATGTACACTACTGTCTTGCTGGGATGGAAATCCGAAAGTGCAACTTTTACATGAAAATATAAGCCACAATGGTGCTATTTCATATTATCACTGAATTCTAGCACTGTGCAGTATTCTTCTGCTGTCCAATGAACTTTTCAGTCCTGTGTCTGTGTTGCTGAATGATAAAAATTATTAAGGCACTTACTCTGTGAAAATATCTAAGCCTTTCTTCAGTTAGAGAGCATTACAAATGAAGACTGACTCTTGTCTATAATTATCATATTATTTCACACACATATAATGAAGTGAGGCTGTCTATTCATCATTCATGCATTTTCTATGCTGTGAATGTATCAAGGAGTGCCTAATTATGCTTTTAATTCCCAAAAAAGGGCTACAATTCAAAGTAATTCCTCCTCACCTCCCCTCAAGAAAGCTCCCCTCGCTCTAAGTGATGAAATGTGTAGCTAAAAGGTCATAATTTTTGGAACTTTTCCCAGACATCCAGGAAAGATAAGAAAAAGTTCCACTGACAGAGGGTTGTGACATGATCAGAACAAGAGCTAGCTTTTCTCAAAGCATCTGCCAGGGTTAAATACGTGCCTGGATCTACACTAACTGCAACACACTGGGCTGAAAATCACAACCCTCCAAATGAAACTGAAACAGAATGAAAACTTTGTGAACACTGTACTTTCTGTAATGTACTGTAAAAGCTGATGGAAATGAAAATTCCTGCTGGAATATTACATCACTAATGAATCATGATGCATATGTATCTCCTGTTTGTAATGAAAAGCCAGCTGTCACAGAATCTCTGAGAGAAAGAGCTGGAGGGTGAGTTGATCCCAAAATTACCTATTGGCTACCACTGCCCAAATGAAATAGGATGAAAAATTTGCATACAATTATTTCAGTTAGATTTGTATGAGGCATTACTTATCTTGAGAGCCTGTGTTTGTTCATACTTACTGCATTTTCACTAACACAAGTACCACACAACACCGAGAAGCAGACAGTAAAACACTGATTCTCATTTCCTCAGAACCACATTTAGCTAAATTATTGAGAACGTGTAACAATATTAAGTTTCATCCTATTTGGTAACTAATGAGAAAAACTCATCCTCTCAAAAAGTACTGAAAAATTTCCTGAAAAATGAATTGCAAAGTGAATTCGTATCCTGACGCCATGAGCTCTGTCCTGGAGGACAGGATGAGGATGACCTGGACCTGAATGTAATTAATGCCTGAAGTGAAATTACAGCCACTTGCAGAGTGCTGATGGCACCCACTCAGGCCCAAGGAATAAAAACACCCCCAAGGCTGGGCAGCACAGGAATTATCCAGGGACAGGGAGGCCAAAACCTCTCCATGATGTAACTCATGTCTGAACAGGACTGGGAGAGGAAGAGAGGGAAAAAGAACACGTAGATCTGAGTAATCCCCAAAGGTGCAGCTGAGCTCAGTGAGCAGATACATGTTTGGTATGTCAGACTGCTCTCTGGAACAAGCCCTGCAGATGCTTTAAAGAACAGATTCCTGCCAGGCTGAAGCAGAGGAGGTGGCTGTGTTCTGGGCTGTAACACGTGGAGCTGTGCCCTCCACTCCTCTGGCAGGCAAGGCTGGAATCTGATAGGGCAGTGGTCTGTATGGAACAGAAATTAGCCAGGAACTCCACACCTGAAAGTTGTTTATCCAGTAAAGCATCTAACATATTTAACTAGCATTACCAATTTGCTTCAAACCTGATGATGCCTAGAAAGTTTTTGAGAAACCTTGAACTTCAAGCTTGGAAGGGTTTACTTGAACCATTTCTTCAGAAATTTTGTACTCACTGTCCAAAAGCAAGTTCAGAGATCAATTAGGAAAGCATAATCTTGCTTTACTAATAGCCAAAAGAACATTATTTTCATTATGGCATAGCATTACTGGTAGGAGATGAGATGAAAAAGCTTCACACACCCACCTTCAAGATCCAATCACAGCACACGAGGAGGAAATTCCTCAGTGATTTAAGCTCAGATGTACTGGGCTCCACTTGGGTTTCCAGGTTTCTGAGTGCTGGCACTGGCTGTGTGCACATGCTGTGGTGCCCCAGAACAAAAGTTAACCACAACAGACAACTCCAGCTGCAAGGGACCTCCAGCAGGCACCCAGCCCAACCTCGTGGCCAGCTCAGGGCTGGCACAAGTTACAGCACGCTGTGAGGGCAATGCCCAAATGCCTCTAAAACACTCGGCAGCCCTAGGGCACCGCGGCTGATATTTAATGAATTTAGGAAGTTCATTCAATGAGAAGGTATTTGCTTATCTATCCAATTCATTGAGCTTTGACTGGATCACAATAGAAACATTACTGAACACAAAGTTGTGTATTTATTTAGATTAAAAGTAGAGCTCTTTCCACTGGAAGGATAGTTTTTCCAATATGATAAAAAATACGCTATCACAAGAAACAAACAGCATATACTTGCATCTACAATTCAAGGATTAGGAACATACACTGAATTACCTAAATATGGGTGTGGAAAAAGAAAAAAAGAATTAATAAGTTCACTTGCTTTCTGTAGTTGCTCATGAAAGCACTCAAACATACCTTACACATCATCTGGACATACAGGCTGTCAGCAGCAATTCGAGACTGATGGATACCTGCTGCAACACAGATTCAACAGCACACAAACCCACAGCATGGATATTTGGAAAATTCTGGAAAAGCTCCAGAAGATGCTAGAGTGATAGAACAAGGAAATATGCATGCTTCCTTTCAGAAGCCAGCTTGAAGTATCCATTCAAACAGAATGAAATTTCAGTATATGTTACCTTTCTAGGACTTAACAGCTTATCAAGTATTTTTCACAATAGCCATGCTTTAGTCACTTCAAGCAAAAATTTTCTACTCCAACCCAACAGTTTGTTTGTTTTTTTATCCTGCTTACAGACCAGACACTCGTCAACCTCTCAGATCTCTGGAGAGTTGTGGTTTAAGGGAACCCAGGAGGAAAAGACAAATTTGGAAAGCCATTTATCCATCTCACTAGAATTGAGACATTATGGTTTTCATTCTTCCCCCACTCCCCAAAATACCAAATTTCCATCATCAGAGCTCTGTGAATAAACGAACATTTTGTTACTGGACTCAGGAAGAAAGAAACCACAGGCCTGCTAGGGACAGAGAGGAGAGCAGGGCACTGTGTGCTTGGCAGAGTGTTTATTTGACTGGATTGCACACGGTCAACCCAAGAACATGCAGATCATATATTTTTAAGCATTTCATAATGTCTTATTATTAATTCCAGCCAAAACCACCAAGACCAAAATTATCTGAAATTGGTGCTTGTGTGTCCTGACCCCAAAGCCAACAATGGTTGCATAAAAAAAAAGGTTAAATATCTACAGTCCTCTCAGGTTTAACTTTTTTTAATCGATTACAAGGCAGTGCCCTTTAAGAGTCTAGAGAGAAGACAGGTCTCCACAACTAACAAACTGAAATGTGGTCCTGGGTAAATTTTACTTCCAGGAAACCAAAATGTTGCAGTCCTTGAGAGAGGGAGGCTATAAGCAGAGGGCTCTTCTGAAGGAAGGAGCTTTTATTGAACCTGTCACTTGTCATTAAACACTCCATATTTTACCTTAGCCTGATATTTTCATTAGAGCATACAGACCTTTTTCATCTGTGAATGAAAGCATTCCCTTCAGCCTTGTGCTGAATATGGGGAAAGGCTCTCTAAAATCAAGCCCACCCAAACAGGACAATCGTGTTCACAAAAGCAGGAAAGCACTACGGAAAATCAAGTAACATTAATACCACGATAACCTGCACACTTCAGTCTTGGCTACCACATCACACTTCAATCTTAAATTATTTAATGCATTTAATAATGTCTATTTTTAATACCTGCATATAATTACACAGAAAACACAGACACCAGTGCAGAATAAAACACAACATAAACAAAGTGCAAAAAAGCGTGTACTGCTCTACAAAGACCTCTAGCTGGAAAACCTGAATGGGAAAAGGTGAAAATATCCATGCTATTCAGATTTTTACACCTATGATCTCTCAACTGCTTAAAACACTTTATAAGTAAAGAATTGGATAAGAAATTGCAAGGGCAGCTACACATTCTTAAAGAACTCTGATATATAGGAGCACCATTTTTTCCCACCATTTTTCTGAGCAAAAGCTGCCTCACTGCTACCACCAAAGCTGTACCATCTCCTTGATGCACCAGAAACTGTGCAATTGAAAACTGAGTTTTAACTAAAAAAATTTTAAATAGATTTAACAGGACTTTAAGTTCTCAGGGATTTTCTGGTTTTTTTAATTGAAAAAATGATTTTCAGTAACTGAAATATCAGTCTCTGTTCGTTGCTATGTAGTACAAACATTTTACATAATTTACTGTTTTCTATTTAAAAAAAAAAGTGGTTTCAGTATGCAAATAGAAGCTGAGAGAAAACAAATTTCAGGCTTTTTTCAGTGTATTACGTATGTGAGAAGACAGAGAAATGAAAAGGGAAAGAATAATTGAGGGGGGAGAGCCAGAAAAGGAAGCCATCCCTTTTAAAATCTGGAAGTGCTATGTAAAAACAAAGCTGATGTCTGATGGAATGGTGTCATTCAATAAATACACCCTCCACGTAACTGCAAGGCAAATGTCAAGCACCAGCTGTCTTTTCAGGCTTGAAATATAGACTTACTCAAATGCAGAATAGAAATCTAACCAAATATTGTAGTAGTTTCAGGAATTTTTAAAGACATTTCACTAATACCAGGAGGATTGTGTGATTCAAACGTAGCTGCCACGTAACGAGAGCCTTGTGAATTGCCACAGCATTACAGCCACAAACCCATCAGCATTTGGAGAAACCCCACATTCCTGCCCTTTATAAAGCTCTGCAGTTATGAAATCATGTTCATACACTTGGAAATTAACTATTGCAGTGCCCTGCACATGCAGGACTGCAGCTGATGGAGAAAACCACAGAATGGTGCATCTGAGAGCACTCCCCACGGACACAGGTTTCTGTGGTTCTTTCTAAGCTCTAGCTGAAAACATCCCCCAGCATCCCACAGGACAAAGCAAAGGAGGATCTGTTTGAAATAAGGAGAGAATTTATCTCTACCAGAGAACCCCGAGGATTTATTCTGTGTCTTCACTGTAGATGTATTAAGATACGTGGCTGATAAAAAGAAACAGGATTTAACCTAGGATAACAAAGGAAAACACCAAAGAAAGGCTTGCTCTTTGAAGAGTTACAAAGTGAAAGACTACAGGGTAGGGTGCAGCTTCCATGTTTATTTTCACTCACCAAAGAGAAAGTTCTTTTTGTAAATTAAAGAAAACACAGTCAAAATGTCTGTTACCTCCACACTCAGCATCACGGTATCTTTGCTGTGCTCCACACCAGGAGCTTAGTATTTTTATGACAGCAATTTAAAACTTACCTTCAATAAGCCTCCTGCAGCTAATTTCAACACACAGAACACTGAGAAATATTGGACTTGCTTTTATACCAGAGACTTTCTTATGCCTGAGCAGATTTGAGGTAACCACATAACTGTGGGGCAGCAGCACGATCATTTCAGAAACAAAGCCAACTGACCAGAAAGCACACCAAGAATTCATGAGGTAGAGTAAACAAGGATGACTGCACATAGAAAACATGGTCCTCCAGTTAGCCCACAACAGTTCTAGCTTTCTCTAAGAATACTTACTTGGCTATCTTTCATTTACTGAAGAAAACACAGCAGTATAAGGCAAAGCCAGCTGGGAAAACACACAAAACAGCTAAAGAACAAGGCTGTTAGAAGAGCAGAGAAGAAAGAAATGTCACACCAATCTCAATATGGAATTGCTATAATTATTTCAATGATGCACTTCATAACCAAACTGACAGTTAAAAGTATATTTTCCCCTTATGAAAACTGAGTCAGATATGAAGACAATTGAAAGAGGCTGCTTTCTTTGAAATGCTGTAGGATAGATGTGACTTGTAAAACAACAGTACCGAAGTTGTTAGGTAAGAGCTATGAGAAGAGATCAGGAGGCAGAGCAGAGAGCCAGGCAGCCCGTTATCCCACTGGCATTCATTCCATTCCCTCGTTACCTGAAGCTGCTGAGAGCTGTCATTAAGGTTATCTTCTCGTCTCCTGGCCTCCTCCAGCATCTGGGCACTCTTCTTTTTCTCCACTTGTTCTTTGTGCTTCAGATTTGCTACTTTCTTATTTTGATCTTTAACTTGCCTGCAAAGAGAGGAGCACTCAGAGCGGGGTCCTGGGAACAGTGGCACCATCAGCTTTGTACACCAGCACCAACTCAGTCTCAAGCAATGCCTCAGCTGTTAACTCAGCCACAAGAAGGCTTCATTTTGCTCATTATTATATCAACATAAACTAGAAGATTCCTGAGACAAAAGCATTATTTATTATTTGGTATAAACTATTCATCAAAAGATGCACCTGTCCTTTTCTGATTTTGGGGAAGAAAACTCTTCTCTCCTCACACACACACATACATATAAACCACAGACAAGTAACTTATTCTGCTTTGGGTACCACTGTATCTGATGTGAGGGAAACAGGAGGAGCAAAAGGAAAAACTACTGAAACATGACTTGAACATAGAGGCTTACCTACAAGAACTAGGCAATCTTTTTTCAAAAGCAAGACAATTTATTTTCAACCTCAAGACCTACCTGTTTTCTTGATATTTTGAGGGATTTCCTATCCTTTGTTTCCACACAAACAAGACACAACAAGTAAGAACAAACTATTTGAGAAAGTGTGCATAATTTCCTTCTCACTCCCATCTAAGGACTATTTTTGATGATCCTGGCAGCTCCCATTGCCTGCAGACAGGGTTTGGCCTTTCAGGGCATTAAGACACATGGAGCATTGAATCTAATTACAGACCCTTTAATCTCTGCCTCCTGACCACAGAGAACTTAAGTCTAAACTTTTAGTCCAATCAAAACAAAACAGGCTAGCTTTGCTTCTTCAGCCCTTTTTTCCATAATTATATCTGGAGTTTGGATTTTGGAATAAAGGACAGATTCTTTGGTTGCAAGATTTCCCCAAAACATCATGCAAGTAGTAGAGACGGCTCTTTAATTTGCTGTTTAGAAAACAGAATGATATACCAGCTTCAGATCTGGTATGTTCTCCACACAGACAGGGAAGAATGTTTCTTCTGTACTTCAGAAATACTTTTAGAACAGATCACAAACAACCCTTCTTTAATATTTTCTTCAGAACTCGTAACAGAAGTATGATCAGGAACGTATCTCTTTGTGATATATTTATGTTCAAATTATGTGGCACATGACCAGTCAGTGTTCTGAGTTCCTCCAAGAACACGTAGCCTCAACTCTGAGCTCTGCTTTTTTCCAATGCAAGCCAACTGAGGCTGGGAAAATTGTGAAGACAGCAAATTTTCCTTGGTGCTAAAACAAACTATTAGGGTAAAAAAGTGCTGATGGCCTCCGGAGGCCAATAAAAAAGGAAAGCCCTTTTCTGATGATGTTAAAAAATTATTGGCATGCTCAGCTACCCTGTGCAAGAGTTACAGCTGATTTGAGTCAGGATGCTTTTCAAACACAACCAGAGTAATTGTTGAGTTATTCTAACCCAGTGCTGCACACTGGCAATGGGCACATTGCCCAGTTTGAAAGCAGACTTGCTCAGTGATTAAACAACTTATTGGAAATATTATGTTGGCACCAACTCAGCTTGTACAATACATGGCTCTATCTATCCAATAAAATAAACACAGAAAGTACAGCTAAGTCAACGCAGAAAATGAAAATATGTCAGCCCAACACATTCAATTCCATATGACAATTTTTACTCAACTTCAAAATGAAAATCAGATGAATTAAGTACTTTTTAAAGAATTTTCAAAGCTGGATTCACAAATTATGAAAATGATCTTTATTAACATAACCAACTACCTAGATAAGAGACAATAGTATTAATAAAGCCCCAATCCTCATCAAAATATGTCTGGAATAGATAATCTACATGGTCCAAAATGTTTTAAAACCAAGTATGCATTTCAAAGAAAGGAGTCATTATAAGGATATGTACTATTGACACCTTCTGTCTGAACCAAAATGAATGACATTCTAATATATCAGGTAGATGTTTTTAGACAAAGACAAGCTTTACTAAAGTTAAGTCTGGAAATTACCGAGTGCTTCTAACACTGAGATCAGTCTTCATAAAACCTTCTACTAGACTTGGTTGCTCTAAGCTCCATTTAACCTGGCTTTGAATCATGTGCAGGACATCCCTCTGTATCTTTGATGTCAAAAAGGACCAAAAGTTGGACCATACACTTTTTAAACTATACAGGTATCTGTTGCATTAACTACAATTTCCCCAGCTGTTCAATTCTATCAATCCAGGAAGGTCACATGAAACCCCAAACCTATAAACCCTAAAAGGCTTGGAGTCATTTGAAACATGAGAATACATTTCATCTCATCTCATCGCCCATGGTACCAAATGAAACTTCTCACTGAAAATGAAAAGGCTCACTTTTACAATGCCTCATGCAGATAATCATGAAAAGGTTCAGCATATACAAGCCCACAGCCCTTTGACATTTGCACCATAAAAGTTCTGTGAAGCTCTGAAGAATTGATACTGTGGTTCTGTAAAGAATGCTCTTCCTTCTCTGCCAGGTAACTTTCAGTCTTCAAAGCCAGTCAGAGAATCATCTTTTTATATATGCAAACAATCTTTCAGAATATTTAAATACCTACTCATATATTTAATATCAAGAGAGCTCAGAAGCTTGCTTATTGGGTATCACCCCATTCACTGCTCAGTAAGACAGTTCTGTTGCTATTGTAAACACTGCAGTACCAGTAATGATTGTTAGAGAACAATTTGATCTTCACACCACCACTGAACAATGTGCAGAACTGGCCACAGACTGAACTGGAACAATAAAATAAAATACAGAAAGTACGTGACTTCAGTGAGCACGCTGCAACTGGTACATTTTATGAGGAGGCAGTCAAGAGGAATTTTTTTCATAATATATGTGTACAAGGAAGCTTATTAGGAAGAAAGAAACAGAAAAAAAAGAAACAAAGCTCTGGAACTCCCTCAGTTTGAGCTTCATCTTGTAAGCTTAATGTTCTTTTAACTCTTTTGAATGCAATTGCACATATCCCTGTCAAAGGGACAGTAAAGCTTTGAAAAAATCCTTCATCTCTAAGTGTACTTTTATTAAAACCGAAAAAAACCTGCACAAATTAAAGATAGCAAAAAGAGAATGACATGTAAAGTGACGGCAAGAGTTTAGAGGTTGATGAATGTTTTCTAGAAAGCACTACTGTGTGCATGTCCAGCCACAGCAAACAGCAGTTTGCAATGTGCTTGTGGGCTACTCATCATAAAATAAAGAGCTAATGAACTTCTGAGACATACAGTGCATTAAATACTGCCATAAATACACATTCCTACCAAAACATCTTTGAAAACAGGATTACAAAAGAGAGGAAGAGTTCTGGAGAGTCTAATTAAAGCTGGAGAGCCAGGTCACGTTCAGTGAGATAAAGCTTTGAAGAAGACACCAACCGGAACCAGCAGAAACAACAACAAAACTAACAAAAGCAAAAGTACCTCATCTCAGAAGATGTTTATTCTCAGAGTCGCCTCAAATCAAATAATAAAAAAGCTGTGGTCATATATAAAAGAAGAAAAATGTAATGAGAATGTTTATGTTGAATTACAGTGAAGAATCTCACTCATTTTGGAAATAACAATTTCTTTTGCATTTTTAAGAGCAACTTTAAGATAACTATCTTTTTTTGAGAGTCCAGCTCCTAAAAATTTTGCCCAAAAAACTGAAAACTCTTTGCTATTGTTTTGAATTTTTTCTCCATTTCACAGTATGTCATGCCAAGTACTGTTACAGTTTAATGGATTAGATGAAAGGAAGTAGAATCAAATTCAGGCTTCCAATTTAAAAATATAAACCCCAAAGTCTTTCAACTAAAAACAGGCCAAGATATTCAGAATAAATCATTTCACATCCTTTGATTTTGGGTGCCTGATGAAAAAATACCCTATGATTTCCTAATGTGGACACTGAAACCAACTGTTTGTATCTATGGCTTTCCTCTTTCTTTAATGAAACAAAGCTGCATCACTGTAAAACAGCCACACCTTTCCACTTCTCTATGAAATTCTTGCATTTCCAGCGATGAAATATAGCCCAAGACCATGGGGAATAAAGTCAAACAACCACAATAAGCAATAAAATATTTCAAATTAGAAGATTTCACATTTTATAATTATTTCGAAACAGGAAGACAAATATAAGCCAGAGGAGCATTGGGTATTCATAAAAAGTGGCAGTCACTTTGCTATCCCTCAGTCCTTGGGAAGACCTTGCCTCACTAAGAAGACCTATTGCTACATAAACCCTTTTCTTCATTCAGGTTTTTATAAAATTATATTTTCTGTAGTAATGTCAGTATTTTTCTTATTTTGACACTAATCTCATTGTCTTTTATTGTAATGCACATCAGCCTATGTACAGCTGCTAATTCTCTCCTCATATGGGTTTTCATGCTGCACGTTAATGTAATGTAAGTGATTATCTGCATCTGGTTCTTTCCTGACATAATTTCAGATGTTATTCTTGTAACACAGAAGTTGATAAAACATTAACTGAAAATATGAATGAGTTAATTTGAATTTTACTATTATATTTTAACATCCTTTTCCCTCACATTTATGTGGATAACACACTGCAGTGTTTTTAGAACAATCCAGGTTTAGCAAACCTTTAGAATGCTTTTGAAGCACCACAAAAGCTTCCCTGCAGTATGAAGTGTACACACACACATGCTGTATTTCACACAGTGAATCACACACCAGGAACAAACACACAGACCTTGTGCACTGCTGCAGAAACAGCTTGTTTTACTCATCTGACTGAGACACAGAAATATTTCTATGTGTCCCTCAGCCACGTCAGAAGGATTGCTGAGCTCCAGCCCTCACTGCTGTAGCATTACCACCACCCACAGGACACTCCAGGGCTGCTGCAGCTTCTAATCGTGATGGACAGAAGAACTCCAGATGCTTTAAACAGCCCTCTGCTCCTCTCATGGCTTAAACTGATCAAATAGCCAACATCACCGAAAAACCTACACTGACAACTGCATGCAATGACCTAGCATGTCATTTAGTTCTGAGCTGCCAAAGTACCTTGTGTTATGAAATACCACATTCTGCAGCGTGGAGTGTAGAATTAGAGAGTACCTCAAGCTGGCAGGGACCCATAAGATCACGGAGTCCAGCTCCCTGCTGGTTGAGAACTACCCAAAGCTAAAGCAGAGCACAGAGCACTGTGCAAACACAGCCTGGGCTCAGGCAGCCTGCTCTGCCCTCGTGGTGAGGAGCCTGCTCCCGAGATCAGCCTGAACCTCCTCTCATGCACCTGCATTCCTTCTCCTGGGTCCTGTCACTGCTCCCAGGGACAGAGCAGCACCTTCCTCTCTGCTGCTATCCCTGCCTAGGATCTCCAAGCACTCTGGAGTCCTAAGAGACACATTGAAGTGTCCAAATTATGGTATCTACCCCAAAATTTCCTTCGGTGCTTCTTTGTTTTTAAGGTCTGCCCCCACAAAATATTTTAGCTGGCCATATCCTTAACCAAAACTTCTGAATTTAAAAGATCATGAATACAGCGACATAGCTGAGTTGTTTGGGTTTTCTTGCTTTGTTTTGTGGGTTTTTTAAATAGTTTTGGTGCACAAAGAAAAATATTTACATTCTGGGGTACACAGCAAAAGGAAACCAAGGAAAAACTCTTCCCAAAATGTTTGAAAATAAGAGAAAAAAATTGTTTGAAAATAAGAGAAAAAAAACTTCGGAAAGGTTCTGATTTGCATTTTAGCTGCTCTAAACTCACTTCACCTTAGTTAGGGTTAGTCACCAAATCATGGAGAATAATGGCAGTGTTTGGAAAGCCTAATTGCTTAAGCTCACGAAAAAGCAAGTGATGAAAGGCAGATAAATAAGCCATGAAGGAAACAGGGCTGACCACATCACACAGCCCCATCACCACAGCTGGGTGTGTGATTGACACTCAAAGGGAAGCTGCCAAGGGTTGAACAAAGTTCTTCATCTGGCACACTCAAAAATTAGCATCAGGGGAATTACACCCTGCTGAAGAGCTACAGGGAATTTCACAGGGCTGGGTTGGGTTTTTTAAGGACTGTAAGTGTTATCTGGGCCTTTTCCTTGGCTTTGGCTGTACATAGCAGTTCCAGCTTCTCAACTAGTTTGCCACTGCCCTTCAACATTGTAACGAGATTGAAAATGGTGCATTAAATTACCACCTAAAAGAAAGAATTTCATCATGCTTCAGAAACTTGGTTTAATATTCCCGCTTCTGTTGCACATTGCATCCAAGCTAAAAAAAACCCTCAGCACATTGAACTGTTCTTGTTCAACTGCACAGCACTCAGCTACCTCATCTGCCTGTGAACCGCTCCCAAAACCTCTCATCGTTTTGTTACACGGCTCCTTGCTGTTCTGTGCCACTTCTATGACAAGTAAGGAATGCCAATGAAAATATTACCAGATCCTGAACATTTAACTGGGCTGCTGCACGTGAGTCAAATTGTCCCATGGCGGCTTTAAGAGATGGGGGGTGGACCTCGTTTCTTGAGGCTGGGAAACTTTGATTTCTAAAAACAAAGCGTGTGTTCGGGTCAGCACTGGAGGAGGCAAGGGATGCAGGCTGTGGGAAACTAGCTTGCCCAAATGTTAGGAACAGGAGCCCAGCAGTGTCTGAATCAAGAGGTGTTAAAGTCAAGACTTCAAGCAGATGTTGACTTTACACTGACCACTGTCTTTCTCCAGCGGCAGGAGTTATTTGCATGATATAATGCACATTTCCTGATGCAGCCAGCACACCTCTCCCTGGAGCTGAAACAACACCAAGATTTCCTTCCAGAAACAGAGGATGGAAGATATGAGATAGGGGAGCACAGGCCAAATGAATCTAGAAACTCAATATAATAAATGTTATCCCAACCCTCCTATAATTTAGAAACACCTTGGAAAGGAAATCTATCCCCTGATTCATTAGCAACAGATGAGGTCTACCAATTAATAAGATGGCATAAGTTATTAATGGAACATTTAATGAGGGAATTAATTAAACAGCACCAGAATCAACCAGGGTGCTCTCCAGTCACGAGACACAAGCCCAGCTACATACAATGGCAAAGTCAAATGCTGCTGTCTTAGTAGTCTCAAAAAAAAAGTAAGAAAATTGCTCCAACCAACTGACTAAAATTGAGGGATTATCAGAAGAGATTAAATGAAGTGTCTTTGTTTCAGTGCAACAAGTCCATATCAAATCAAACAGGGCCAAATACAACATGACACCAAATATTTCTGGTAAACATCAACAGCACCTCATATTTTCATTAATCTCTAATTACAGGTTTGTAGATAAAATCCTTTGCACCTATTTGTCCAGCTAATGTGCAGCTAAAAAGAGACTAATAAAAGAAATGTTCAGCTTCCCAACTACTTAAATTCTCAGCCCTATTTCCTCAGAAGCAAATTCTGTGATTAAAATAATGACTACATTGCCAAAATTTCGTAACTGATGTAAAATTTTATATCAAACTTCAGAGATTAAACATCAAATTAATTATATGTCAGGTTTGATACCTATTTTTGAAAGCTGACAGAAATTGAACTAGAAAAGACACATTTAACCTTAAAACCTTGCAGCTTTTCATTTTTATTGTTGCTAGGATCATTAGAAACAAACTTCAGGCGAGCTCCGAAACAGACCTGCAACATAGTGGTATGGATGTTCTTTTGTTAAGAAAAATACTAATGCTTTCAGGACCTTAATAAAAGCCTTCAGTAGTTCAACAAATAAGTTTGTTCTGTTGTATTTTTTTTCCTGCTTTTGTTAATTGAGCAAACAGCTGCAAAGCCAAAAATGACATTTATAAAACGGCTGGTTAGGCTTTGGTGTGGATTCCTTCCCCCTGCCACACGCCGGGTTCGTTGAGTTTGGCCCTGGCAGTGTGGGAAGAAGTCCCAAAGGTGCTGTTCTCCTTGCCTTTACCTCCAGCTCACAAAGCAGCTGCCCTGT
Source organism: Bombycilla garrulus (assembly GCA_013400315.1). Lineage (NCBI taxonomy): Eukaryota > Metazoa > Chordata > Aves > Passeriformes > Bombycillidae > Bombycilla > Bombycilla garrulus. The sequence continues at coordinate 103,130 of VXBU01009662.1, read as the reverse complement.
GCACAGATCACACACAGGAGCCTCTCTGCTCTAGAGAGCTGCACCCTTTGGCTGAAAAAACAGTTTCCTAAACAGCAATAAAATCTTCCTTATGAATGGCATTTTATTGAGGTTCCAGAGGGTATTTCTGTGATCTAAGATAAAATATGTCTTTTTCAACTGCAGTCCCACTAGCCAGAAGAGAAAACAAATCAAAATGCAGCAGTTGTTTTCTTTCAGATGGGCATGACATCTTTTAGCTTCTTCTAGAACAATACCCAATACAAACAATTAAAAACAAAAATCAAACATAAAAAATAGCCATTGTAACCAAACAAAATTAACGTAAGGAGAAGAAAATTCTAAAACTAGGCATTTAAGAATCATGGTAGAGTAGCTTAAAACATCTATATGTATGCAAACAAGCTGTGAAGAGAGAAAAGTCCTTTCTAAAAATCTGCAGGAATTTGGGATAACAGCTGAACGTTTTTATTCTCGCCTCTTTGGTAGCTGTATGTTAAAAAATCCCACTGGAAACCTGCACATTTTGTGAATATGTGTGCTGAAAACAAAGGAACAACACAAAGAGAAAAACAGCTCATTGTTTTTTCACATAATGTAATTGATTTCAGCAGGTAGTAGGAAATTAATCAGATCATGTGAGACTGCAGAAAAGTGAGGATTCTGAGATGATGTACAGCTGTGAATAATTTTGCTCAAATAAGATGCAGTCAAATGAGGCAAGAAAAGAGGACCTTTGACAGAAAAGGTACAGATCCCACTTGGAACAGAGAGTAAAGCTCTAATAATCACTACATCTAAAGCAAATCTGAAAGGCTACACCAGCGACTTCTTTTAAGGAAAACCACAGCTCTATTTTGTCACCTATTCATCACCACCAGGCCTGATGCTTCCATTTTTCCTCTTCATCACTCTGAGATGCCGTATTTCTCCTCACTTACAAGGATCAGATAACTCTTAAAAAAAGAGTATTTCTTAGTGTAAATAAATTCCACAAAGCCGTTTCTGCTCTAAGTAGAATTACAGGAAAACTATATTGAATAGAAAACAACGACTACAGATTACTGTTTTTCGGAGGCAGCCAAGGAAACTTAAATGGAAACTTCTTCAAAGACAACATTTCTGTCTCTACTGAGTTAAAACCACTGCTGACTCAACAAGCTTCCAATTTTTATCACTTCCTGACATAGTTAATGACCAGCATTGTGGTGGAGTGAAGACCCAGAGCCTTCTGAAGGTATGAAACTAAGAAGCCAGCTACACTTGCAATGAAAATTCTCCTGCCTACCCTGGCATGCTGTTGATGCCTTCAGTTTTAGCTTTTATTTTTTCAGGTTCTGTGCTGATTTAGCATGTAGCTCGGGCTGGGAAGCTCTCTGAACAGGGACACAAAACAATTCCTTTCCAGCTGGGCACCAAGGACAAATTTTAGTCCCAAGAGTGGAAACAACAGTGAAGGCAGAGAGGGAACAAGGAGGATGGAGCTTCATCACCTGAAGCTGTAATTGGACAATGAACTCCAATGTGCTGATGAACCAAACCCTATCAAAGTGTGAGGCCTCATGCCCAGGGATCCATTTTGTGTCCATTTGTGGGTTTGACTTGGGTGCAGCCCCAAGGGGTTCCTGCACTGCCCAAGCTGGATCCTTTCAATAAATCCCTTTTTATTCTTTTATTCTGCCTGGTCTCTGTTTCCAGACCAGCCTTCCCAGGCATCACTGCCAGTGCTCAGACCCAGTGCTGGAGGTGCAGCACACACCAGCCAGTGTGCAAAGGCATTTCCAGCACAGTGAAAAGCCCACAGGTACCACAGACTACATGCCTGCCACTAAGTACTCTGCTGCTTTGGTCTGGCTTTTCAAAAGAATTCTTCAATAGCCCCCGAGTTTCTTTTACTTGCTGAACATTTTATGCATTGTTATCTGTTTTCTTATAGAAGGATGACATTTTAAATATTTCTTTGGTGGTCAGACATGCTCTGTTTAATATCCGTTTAGGACTCTGGAAAAAGGACTGAAATAATCTCCTCAAATTTAGGATTTTGTTTTTACTTTGATTTTATAAGGCTACACTGGAGTTGCTATACTGACATTTAATTTTACATGGACACACTCTTAGCAGACTTTTACCTGGATTCATGCCACCAGCCTGTACTCATCTAATCACCAAGCCACTTTGCTTGTGGAAATAACGTATTCAGTATTTCATTATTACTTCCTAGAGCATCAAATTCTCTTCAGTGTAGCAAAAAAATCCAGAAAACTTTCTTCTAAGCACTGGATTACTTCCTTTACAATATGACAGAGGGTACAATTAATTATGTGATCTAAACTACAGCAAATCTGACAGTAGAATGCAGAACATTAAAGGACAAGCTTCCTGTGGGATGTCTCCTGTCCAGTTAAGCTGTTTGTTAGCTAGTCTGAGGTTGGAAATCTTATTTCTGAATTAGCAGTATAGCTCACTCTTCCCTTAAAAACAGGAGTAGCTCGCTATAGCACCTGATTGTCAGTCTTTTTATCTTTATCTGTCTCAACTTTCACAACACATACTCAAAAAAACAGCTTAGAACTGGAGCATATGAATTTTTGGTATTTTTTCTTTTTTTTTTTTTCACTGCTGCAGGTAATGACATCAGTATAGTGTTATTTGGCTTCTTACCCTTGAACTCAGCCAGAATTGGGGAGTTCTTTATGTGAAGCTGTCATCAGCAGAGATGCTTAGTGAAGAAACTTCTTAGAGAAACCTGCTTTAATCCCCACGCTTTCCAAAACAATTTTATTTACCATGAATCAGCATGACATCCACTCCAGATCCCCGAGACTTCTGAGCAGTGAGTACATCTCACAACAGCAAGAGTGATGTGAATTACACAGTTCTCTTCTGCTTCATTGAGTTTGTCAAAAGGACAGAAATGATGAAAGCTTAATGGACAGATCACAAAATCCAGAGGTATTGCACTGTTTGCTGTAAGCAAAGCTGTTCTTGATGAGAACAGAAATAATTCAGAGGATTTCTTCCTGTTAGAAGACCGACATACCTAACACATTTTTCACATATTCAGTTCTTTTCCAGGAGACATGTTTGCTTTGATGTCTGAAAAAACTGCTCTGCATCATTCAGAGAAAAATAAAGCTATACCTCCCACAGCAGCTTCCAAGGCAGAATGTAACTCCACAGAACAGTATTTCTTCATATATTGCAGACAATGGTAATTAGGCACACTCTGAAATGCTTAGGAAAGAAACTAGTGTACTTTAACCACTGTAATTTTCCTGTTTGCCCTGAGGAGAATTGTTTTATTTTGTTTCTGGCCAGCAGAGATCCTGTAGTTCCAAGAGCAGTCATTCCACCTACTTCCATACACTCTTGATTTATTTTAACAAATAAATGAAAACATCAGCAACTAACCATAATCATTTTAAAAATGGAAAAAAAAGTAATCCAAAATTATCAATAAACCAGCTAAGAAATTGTGAGGACAGAATGGCCAATCTCTTTAACGTGTTAGAAAACTCTTCCAAGTTCCTAATCCTAACACTTGGTCACCTCAAATCACAGCCACTTCTTCTCTAGCCAAATTTTATAGTATGCTCTGAATGTGAGAAATTAAACTTATGGTTACATTGTTGTGAAAAGAGGAATCACACCAAGTTTTACACCAAGTCTTCGACCACAACCAAATTGCACCTGAAATTGCTTTCCCTCTTGTCATTAACTGCAGCACAGGCATTGATAAAACCCTAAGCCATGAGGACTGAAGTCGGAAGAACATTGACAGCTGGATTCCATAACGTCCAGGACTCCATCAGCCAAAGCACACCGAGCTCCTGTCAGGGTGGCAGCAGGCAAATCCAGCAGCAGAAGACAGAGTGGATATTTCAGAGCAGAATGCTCACGGGGCAGGAACAGCTTCCTGGCAGTTGTGTTTTTTGGGATGTGAAGGGGTCATTCCAGGCCAAACCTCTTCTTCCCAGTAATTACCAGAATGCCAGCATGACACACTGAGCACTAAGGTACTGAGGGATGACAACAACGTGATTAACTCCCAATCTTTTTCCAGTTTGTGGGAGGAAGGAAAACACGCACCAAGGCCACAAGAGCGGCGCCTGTGCCAAACCAAGGGCACAACACCGACACAGTGTAAAGGCGTCAGCAGCACCACAGCACTGGGGATTCCAGCCACCACCACATTTTTCACTGCTAACCACGAAGAGCAAAGTTGGATGTTGGTGGATAACTCAGAATTTTAGTCATTAAGTAGTGGCTTCCTGAGCAAAGACACTGCCTGAAACAATAATGATCACTCCTTCAGGAGACACAAATGGTTTTACCAACGGACTTGATCAGCAAAGACTAAAATCCAATGTGGTTGCAGAGCTTTCAAAGGCAAATGAGAGTCACTAGATAGTGTACTCTTACTTTATGTATTATTTAGGCCACAGAGGTTTACTCTGAACTACTCTATTGAAATCCCAGAATCTCTGGTTAGCAACTGCTTTTAAAATGTAACAACAGAAAAATGAACCATGGCTGAAAGACTCCAAACATATTGTCTCTCGGTTGGGTTTTTTCAGTGGTTTATCACTTTGTGTCTTCAACAGATTCATTCCCCTGCTAGTTCACGTATCTTTAGCCCTCAGCTCTTGGTTCTTTCTGACAGCACAGCACATTCAAGCTGCACCCAAAACGAGTTCTGCAACATCCCTGTAAGGTTTCAGGCACAGATGCAATGATAAGGATTCAGCAGTTAAAGTTTGTAGGACCAGTATTTCAAAGGAACCACTTTTGCACTCCACAGTGTGTGTACGTATCACAGAACATGGCTAACGGCCAAGCTCTTCTCTTCTTACAGTAACAGATAACACCAGTAATATTTAAACTGTCTTGCTTCAGCTTCCTGTTCCTGGAGGTTTCTCCCTTTAAAAACTTCATTGGTTAGGTTTTCCCCTTCTTCCCAGTGCACAACAGCATTGATTTACAATGGTTTGATAGAAATTCTTTCCTTCTAAACATGCACCCTATTCAACCCATCCTCCTACACGAGACTTAACCAAATCTCTGATCTTTTCTTCTGCAATCACGTAATTGGATGCACAATCTTCTGTAAGATCTCAATTTTAGCTGAATAGACAGTCTATAAACACCCTTTTAAAAGTGAATACTGACCTTGAGGTGAGGCTGAAGGGAGCAGCAAATCCAGGAATGAGATGCGAAAGAGAAAGAGTTAGAGTTTGTGAAAACAGAGTCCAGAGATAAAGCAGTTCAAGAATAAAGGACAAAACAAGCAGATATATATCAGGTAATGACACACAGACACACAATCATTCACAAACACAGAGCTGCATGTTTTATAGACATCTAATTAAAAAAAAAAAAAAACACACAAGAAAAATAAATAAGATAGAAAAGGACCTTCAGATTAGATTACACCATTTCAATTAGAGGCAACTTTCTGTAGAGAAAAGTCTCCAACAAATAACAGTCCTTGAAAAAAGAAAATAAGCCATCTTACAAGAAAACTCTGGATTTACATCACATCATTAGCAAGTACCCTTCTTCTAGAATTCTGATGAACATTTTGAAAATATAGGGTTTGACTCTCTGAGATGAAACTTGGTGTCTTCCTTTGCATCTAAGGGCTCATTTTCTCTCCATGAGCAAGACATGCAATTTTTTCACTTTTCCTGCAGATGACCCCAAATTGTCTAAAGGGACAAAACAAAAAGGAAAAAAACCCAACTGCTAAGTAAAGCCCTCAAGACCTGAAGACTTGTCAAATCTAAAAGCTCATCTTTCTTCATTTTAACATCGAAGTCACCCCTTCCAAAGAGAAACAAAAAAAAGCAGCTGCCTCTTCTTCCTGCCATATAATTCTCCTGTATAAGGTGCAATCTAAAAACAATAATGACCAAACAGGTATTTTTTGACAGTTCTCTCCAACATTGTTCAACAGCAGACCAAGGCAAAATGTTGGAGGTCCCCTGTATAACATGAGGTCCCATAGGTTCATTATTGCCTTTTTTTTTTTTCCAAATGTCTCCAGTATCTTTCATAGGCATCTGCTGGCAATTTCACTGATAACAGCAAGGTAAGTCAACAAGGAACCATAAATACAGATATTTTCAATCTGGTTTTAAATCTGATAATTTTCAGTCAACAGAAGAGAGGCAAAGGAAATGTCCTTCTGTCCAAAGTAGCAATTTGGCTTTTACAACATTTATTGTACTTCTCCCATGGCAAAATTTCCCTCTAAAAGGCAGGATATGGGCTGGATAAAAATATTTCTACAGGACAGGCTAACTGCTACATTCTTTATTACTCTTGCTATATGGAGGTATGTAAATGAAATCTGAAGTCTTTATTTATGGTATAAATTTTACTATCAACTGCGGAGGGTATTGAATTTGTACAAGCAGCTGTTGTTGGTCTGTAACAGATTAACTGGTGCAAAGGTGCTTTTCTTTGGCTTCTGAACCTACATTCTTCAAATCAAGCTCTTCAAGGACAGCTGTAGGAAAGGCTGTATTATTTGGGGATTTGGGCAAGGATGAGACTTGTAAAATGCCAAATACCACATCTCAGCTTTTGATCTTGAAGTAACTTATATTGTTCCAAAAGCCTTGGTTAATTCACATAGAAAAATGTGTAAGTAACAAAGCTGACTGAAATCCAAGACTACAAACAAATTTAACAAAAGGGAACAAAAATGAGAAAGTAAACAGTTGGTTAAATATGGGAATAAATACAATAAGGGGAAAAAATCAAGATTCTTATTTTGTGTTTCAGGGATCCTTTGGTTGTGTTGTAACGATGTGATATTGTTTCTTCAGTTTAACAGTGAAAAACATACAGGCTACAACTAAGAACAGCCCAACAGAATTTATATTAACATACAGTTCTTCCAACTGCCTTTTTTTTTTTTTTTTTGCATCTTTTGCTGGCACAGCATGAAGGCAAAACAGTACATACAACACTATGCTGAGGTCACTTGCAATTTTCTGTGTGCTACAGAAGTATTTAAACAGCTGCATGGGTTTTAAATGGAGAAAAATTACTGATACATCTCCATTTTGTTATGGAATAATTCTCTCCTCTAAAGGAAAATACATTTGGTGTAATTGCTAGCCCATTTTTCCAAGTTTTTGTTACAGAGGTAGAAAATATTTTTAGAAGTGTGGATTTTTAGAATAACCATAACGTTTATCCGAACAAAAATAAGGACTATGTCAGAAAGCACATTAAAATTAAAAAAACCCAACAATCTGTAAGTGTGCTATCACTCAAACTAAAGCCAAGGCAGGCACCTGAACCTGTCAGCTCTCGGGAAGTAAAGATCTGCCATGGGCTGGAGCTGCATCAGTGAAATTGAACAGAGGAGCACAGCAAGCACCTGCCCCGCGAGCAGCCCCGAGCAAGCAGCACCAGATACACACCCAGACATGCCCATCACAGAGCAAAAGCACACGTTGTGGTTTGCACCCCTTCCCTTCGAGCAAGGACACACGGTGCAGCATTCCTTCCAGGACCCACAGCGGCCCAGCCCCAGTGACAGGACACAAAACAATTGTCACGCCAACTGCCGGGCCACAGACACCCACTTGCTCTTAAAGTACCATCCCCTTAATTGTAAAGGTGGAGCCGACACAAATCTCAGCACTGGCTGAAGATCAAAATAATGAGATGCAAAAATTTCAGTATTTTAATTAAGAAATTTATATTTTAAAAGCTGTTGGTTATTCCAGCTACAGTTTTTTCCACATGCTTGTGCATTTCAGGGAGTGGGATGAGCCTGCTCCATTTGTCTCAGATGTACTTAGGATGTAGTTTATGTAATGATTTTCAGTCAACCTTTGAATTGCCCTTGTTTGACAGTGAGTGATTGTGTATATTTATTACTGTCGTTCCTGCAAAGCAGTCTGACAGGAAACAAATGGCATTTGATCTTCCTCGTGTCTGTCAAAGCAGAAAGGCTCTTTATGTTTACCCCTTCTGACATGTTTTCTTGATGGAAAGAATGATGGCCGGTCTTTCCCTTTTTTCCAGGGTGGTATTTAAGGGACAGGGAAGGGATGGAGAGGCAGAGACAGAAGGTTTGTGTATGCATCCATGCACACGTGTGTGCATTGATCTAAGAGCACAAACCCAGCCCCAGATGGCCACAATGGAGCACTAAAATTGCTATTTCACTGGCTGACTGGCAATTACTGCACATCCCTTTTGTTCTTCCTGTACTCCAAGACAATGCCAGGATCTGACACTTTTGTTTCTACTGTATCAGTTGTATAAAAGACAGTTTTGGTGGGTTTTTTCTTACTCCTTTCACACTAGGTTGAGTGTGGATACTCCCATATTGCTCAAAGATGTTGACTGAAACAAAGCTACAGAAGAGCTTTTGAAGAGATGTAGTAAAGGCAGGGAACAATGAAACTGATATGCAGACTAGGCTCATTATTTACGTGATGCTCTTTCTCCTCACGTTTATAATTATTTTAATTGTATCACAGCTCTTACACTTTACTGCTCTAACAGCTGGATTAGGAGATATCTGCTAAATAAAATCCATTATTGCTGCAACACAAGGCAGATGACAACTCCTATACTTATCACAGATAGCAGGCATGAGAGGGAGTGCTTGAAAACCACCTTGATTTTAATGATAAAAACAACCAGGACTTCAGCACTACAGAAAATCTGGCAGGAAAAGAAGCCTTCAGAAAAGTTCACAATCAGTGCTTGTCATTACTGGTATTTCTGAGGTCAGATCCTCAGTCTCAGATTAGCAGACAAGCCACGCTTTGAGCCAGCCCAGTGCTGAACTCAGCAAAGGTGTTGGTGTGTGCTCAGCTCTGTGTCACATCACTCTGCTGAACAGAGTCAGTCCTGCCTGCCTGGACACAGATTGAGGCCCAGGTTTAGGTGGTGCACGGAGGGGATAACGCAGAGCTCACTCAGCCAGAGCCTGCACCAGCCTGACCTCTCCCACGGCAGGGGCTGCACAATTGGGGTGCTTTAGCTTGCATTTTAGAACAGCTGCCTCTGCAATATCACCAAGCTTCAGCTTCTCCCAAAACACGGGAAGAGGGAAAGAATGGGAAATAAAGGACAGGGAAATAAAGAACAAATCAAAGGAGGATATCCCATTATATGAAGAAGGTGAGGAAGGACTGAGAAGTCACCGTAAAATCACTCTGATGGGGATTTTATCTGGTGCTCTCCACAGACAGATCTGCAATTACTGCCAGTGTCTGTGTCTCTTTTCTCTCCTCAGATGTAGGTTTCAGGTGAGTCTGAGAGTTGCTCCTCAGGCACCTTAACAAAGGCTGATTTCCAGAGGGCACACACTTCTTTCTGAAAATCAGCACACTTTCAAACCTCTCAAGTTAAATACCTGTAAGCAAATGTGCCTGCATCTTTCATCTGTTTAAAGAAGTTATGTTGATATGAAATGGTTTTTGTTTTCCCCCTGTGAAATCTGATACAGGACTTCAGGTGTAATGATGATCTTGTATAATTATAAATCAAGACTGAGAAGAAAGAAAATTACTTCTTCCTTTTCTAGCTTGGAAATTATGAAAATCTTAATATTGAACAGATCTGTGTGCTCAGAGGTGGAGCTGAACTAACTATGGGCCTGACCACTTCTTTCCATTACAAAACCCCGTCCTCAGTGGCTTGCCAAATATTAAAAAGTTGTGCTGCTATTTCCCATGACAGGTTCAACCTAACCAGGGATTCTGTGGAGAATTTCAGCTGTGTCCTTCACAAAAGGCAGCGTTTTTATGGAAAAAACTTGTTCCTATACAGTTAAAGACTGTATCATTCCATATAAGATGAGAATTTAAAGTATAAGGCAATCTTCATTTTGGAATATCATAAGATTTGAGTGATTTACCTTAGAATTTTAACGTTCACTCAAGCTACAGATTTTTGAGAGAAGTGGATGAAAAACACAACAACAACAGATTCTGCCTTGTAATAATACCATACAACTAAAAGACAAATACATTTGATTTGCTTTTACGTTTTATAGCACCAAAATGGATTGAAGTATTTTAAAATAATATTTAATTGTTTCAGGTTTTCCAATGCCTGAATAAGAATTCAATTTATTTTTGGAGGACTATAATCAGTTAAGACAATACAGAATTATAGCCACACCATCTCTCAAGGTTAACTTTAATGGTGATGATTATGACTCTATAAACACCTTTCTTTAAGTTGACTACGTATCTTTTACTTTAAATTATTTTTATGCCTTGATGTGGTTCTTGCTTAGGAATGCTCTAAAAACTGCTTAAAAATTCACAGAAACAACAAACTTGAAAACCAAAGACAATTATTCTAAGATATGAGTAGCAGTTTGAAAGGAAGTATTTCAGCTTCAAACTGTTGACTTAAGCTTAGGACGTAATTTACTAGTACAGTTTCTCTTACACTATTCTAGGAAACTGTAAAGTTGATGGAAAATACAGCTAATTTCTCTCTCCATCTATCCTTCACAGAACACTGCACAAACATATCTGTCTTAAAGACAGACAGAATAGGATACTGCATTCTACTGCCCACATTTTTCAGCACTCCTTTGAGATCTCCCAATGTTTTTTAATCTTTTATTTACTGTTGAGAAGAAATATTTAAGATGAGGAGTACACCTTTTGGCCGCTACAAATCAAAAGTTGGAAGGTTTCTTCTTGAAAAGGGCATCCTTAAACTCTTTTCAGGAAACCTCTCCAAATTCTCTTTCTTAAAATAGCCACTAATTCCAGCTGTCCTTACCAGGACTGCTGGTATTCCACAGCTGAGTGCTGTCTTCCCAAAGCAAAGTTCCCTTCAGGAAAACAACAAGCCCTGTGTCCTTACAAGAACTACCTATCTTATATAGGTGTATATATCTGTCTTATACAGTGAGCGTGCCAAATGAAAACCATTTTTAAGCCTGCAACTCAGCACTCACTTCTGCAGAAACATACACAGATTTACTCCCTGCCACCTCTCAAGTTCAAAGCCAGTTCTAATTTGCACAATACATGCAAAGCAACAGAGCTGTGCATAAACTCCTCTGAAGGCTGTGGTGGCCACGTCCCAGATAAGGAGCGTTACCTTTGGTTTGTTTGTTTTCTCATTACAGGACAGCCATCACAATGAAACTCAGTAAGTCAGTACTGACCTCTGCCAATGACACATTTTAGAACACTTGAAGAACAGTGAGTTTTAGTTGGTTCAGGCAGAACTGGTAGCAATAGATTACAACCAAAGGAAAAACACAGCAAGAGGATTAGAATTAAAAAGCAACAGCACCTGTTGAGTTTANTCCTTCATTGTTTACACTCTTGGGCCTAAAATTTGTCCTTGGCACCAAGCTAGAAAGGAATTGCTTTGTCTCCCTACTCTGTGATGGGAGCTTCCCAACTCTTAACATGAAGGCCAGAACTGCACACTGAACCAGCACAGAATCTGAAAAATATAAAAGCTAAAACTGAAGGCATCAACAGCAGCAAAGCTCCTTTGGACTGGGGTCACAAGCAGCGCCTGTACTCGACACAAGCAGGTCCTGCTGAGCAGAGAAAGCAGCAGCAGCATTGCAGCAGCCACATGCCAGCCCCGAGGAGGAAACAGGAGCCTTGAGGACACTCACTTTCCCAGGAAGTCCCACACAAACCCCCCCAGGTGCTGCGGTGCGGGAACCGACACCTGGCAGGGAGGGTGCAATTTGCGGGAGCCGTGCTTTCTGAGGAAAGGCACAGTCACGAACACCCCCACAGGACAGGACAGAACAAAAACACAACTCGGGGCAGCGGATGGGACCGGGGAGGGAAAAGCAGGGGAGGAAACAACACAAAACGAGAAGTTACAGAGAGACAGGAGGTTGTGGAATGGCAATACAAAAAGCAAACGGTTAGTTACAAAGGAAGTGAATAACCAGACAACTACAAACCCCTCTACATCTCCACTGCAGGGGAGAAACAAAACTTACAGGGCTGTTCACCCACAGAAGACTTGGGGCCCACCTTCCCATAAGAAAAAGCAAAATCCTCCCCACAGAGAATATATACCAATGAGCTTGTGCTTTCAACCTCATGTTGACTCCAGAGAATTTTTCAACTTTTGCATAGCATGCACCATTAGTTAACACATTTATTTAATATCTTTTGTCAGACAAGCAATGTCGTCCACTCAGTAATTGCAACAGCTACTGAAGAGTGGAAGCATCTCCCTCGTTAAGTTAACTTAAGCACAAGGCAGCTTTGCCTGCACTGAAAAGGTTAAAAGAGCAGTTTTCTGCTTTTAATTTCATCTTCCTCTCCCTACTGTCTTTTCCCTTTGTCTGTTCCTGTGTGCACACCTCCCTAATAGTGGACACATCTCTTCTGTGGATGAAACTGTGATACCACTTCTCTCTCCCTGACAGCATATGGTCTGTCACACTGAACTAGCAAAAGGCAAACCTACAGGGAAGAGAGACTCTTTTGAAAATCCCATTGTTTTTTTTGTACAGCTACTCTCTGTGTAGGCCTTTTTCTTCTTATCTTGCTGCACGTGGAACACTGACTGTTCCTGAGAGGCACAGCAATATTTGCTGTTTAGCTTGCTCACAATTGCTTCTGCAGGCTCTTCTTTGCACAACACAGTTTGATCAGCGGTAGAAGCATCAGAAGTCAAGATAATTTCCAGCTTGCTCTGCACAGACCATCATTTAGGAAAGACTTTTAAAAGGCAAAATTATCTATTTTTTTTTTCCTGGGAACCAAGACTTTGCTAGCTCTAAAACATGCATATAACCTGGATATATAGGTTCACCCATGGAAGAATATTTAATAACGAAGCATTGTTGATAAAAACAGGACTAACCTACACATGAAATAGGCATGATAAAATCTCTGCTTTGTGCAAAAACTCACAAGAAGAAAGCAAGCTTTCAGAGAACAGTTGTTTGGGGGAGCAGTTGAAAACAACTAAGGTCAAATAGAAACTCCAACAATTATTCAGAAACAGAGAAATTACCAGTCAAAACCTCACCATAAAGTATCTGAAAGTTTCTATCTCTATGTCTTTCTCCAGTGCTGTGTTTGTATTACCGTTCCACCTGAAAAATCATTTCAGGTGCTGGTACTTGGCTAATTCACCACACTAACAGCAGCCAGATTAGATCTTGAGATCATGAAGACTTTACTTTTCCACTTAAGAGTGGTTATAGAACCTGAATATTCTTAGATTTTGCTCCTCCCCTTGATTTATTAGGCTGCTGGCAGTCACATGATAACAAAAGCAGTCTTTTCTTTTATATATTCCAAATACCTATTCTAATTACTAGAAACAAGAGAAAACATATTCTATCTTATCTCAGTACTGGTAGAAAAGATAAGTTAAAAAAGAGGACTACTCAATTTTTTGTAAGACTGAAGATCAGGTGATAAAAAGGAATGGATAAAGCAGAATAGTCAAAGTATTTACCAAATTGTTATGGAGTGATATCTAGTCATTCGGGGGTTTTGTGCTTTCACAGTAAGACTTCAGTCTGTGACCAAAACATTAAGAAACCACCATGTAACACTGGGGACAGGTAGAAGAATTATAAAAGAAAGGCCTCATAAACTCAGGTCTTGCTCTCCTAAATTATCAGTTGGCCTGTTATTCTTCTAAGTGCAGCTAGCTAACTTCCCACATGAAAAATCGTAAGAATGAAGGCAATTAACGCAACAACCTGTTCTGAGGGTGAAAAACAAATGCACCTGCAATGACAAGAAATTTATCCCGTGAGAATCAGTGTACAAACTGTGCAAACTAACCAAGAATAGAGAGACCTGATGGACAAGTAAAATACCTTGTACTAACCAATAGAATAATTGGCAAGAAAGCTATGAACCAACTGGAGCTCAACACGAGGTCTGTGAAAACTGTATCAAAATGAGTTACACGAACAATAAAGAACTGGCTTTTCTACATGAACAGAATGGAGTCTGGGTCATTTACTGCAACACCCACCTTTCCAGCTCTGCTATCTTCTTGTCCTTGTCGTTCTTCTCGTTCTCCATCTCCTTGAGGATGTCCAGCAGCCGATCCACCTCGGCCTGAGCCTTGCCGGCCTCGTCGCGGTAGCGCGTCACCTCCCGCTCCAGCTGCTGCAGGCGCTCGCCCAGCTCGGGGCTGGCCCTCGCCTCCAGGGCTGCCTCGTGGGCCTGCCACACAGAGGGGCAAGAGAAAAACAATCTCAGCTTGACACGTGTCTTAGACATTCTCGTGGAAACAGAAAAGGTACAAAACTCTCAGAAGCTGTGGCAAACCAAAGCTCAGAATGCAAGAAAACAGATACGCAAAGACAGAACACAATGAGGATGTGTTTTTGAGCTGTGTAGAGATGGGCCNGCAGGAGCTCTCAACATCTTCTGTGTCTCACCTTGTAATGAGACAGATGCTGATAAAATCTCAAGGAGTGCCTTCCAGCAGTCCCGTCCTGTTGTTGTTATTATTGTATATAGTAATCCAACACTCTGACAATTCCAAAACATTATCTATGACAATTCCAAAATGCTGCCTAGATACCAGTTTAAAAACTGCAAGGTTAATTATTACACAGGAATATGCAAGGCCTATGCTATTTTTAAGTATGGGGAAATAATCCACGGGAAAATAAAAATTTAGAACAAAATTAGTTTTATTAACTCAGCCTAAAAAAACCCATATTTTTAAATCTGAAACAGAATCAAAAGGGAAACAGAAATATGAAAAGAAGTTTTAACTTCTTTGAAAGAAAAGAAAAATAAAAGTGTGAGTGTTAAAGTTCCTAAAATACAGGTATAGAACAGTGATAGGACTATAGATTCAGTTATTTAAGGTATTTTAACCTATATGTTCTAGAAAAAGAAATCGCAGGTTAAAAGCCTCCAAGAACTGCATCAATCTGCAGTGTCAGACCTTGGCACAGATGGACTCAAGCCCTTGCTCATCCTGTGAGCCCCACAGCCCAAAGTAATGAGTACGGCTGCCTACTGAAATGATCTTTGCTTGGTCATATAGGAAATATGTTTCTCAAAATCAGGCTATGGGGACAAAAAGCACCTCCAGACTGAGAGTAACATGATTCCAATGGACAGATTGTTTGGGGAGGTTTTTAATGGCTTGGTTTGTTACAAAAATCACTAATTTATTATTAAAGCTAATTCAATAGTTCCTAAGCATGTAAGACACAGGAAGAATGCATGCTGGAAGTTAAACCAGCAGACTAAGGACTATCCTTTTTCTCTCAGCCTGCCCCCCTCTGCTCTTGGATCTTGAGCTGCAATTTGATATCAATTAAAGCTATTTCAGAATAGCTCCAAATTGCTTCAGTGAATAGGAAGTTTGATGGAGCTATTCTGCTGATCAGGATTGCCTGCAAAACCCAAGGCTCTTCTCAAAACAAACCTCCAACAGAAAATAAGACTGCAGACTTTCCTCCCCTCTGTGTGCAGCTGTAGAAAGTTGTTTTACAAGCTGCCAATGTTCTGCTCCAAAGCACACTAAGTCTAGATCTGATAGTATAGGACTATGTTGCTTTTAAAGGTAATTGGAGAGAACTACAGCAGTAAAAGATTCAGGGCAGAAAGCCGCTGCTTCCAAAGAACCAAATAGAAAATTACATTTGGCTAAATCTGTTTAGTTATTCTGTAAAATAAGACTGGAGGAGAATATCCATTCATTGACCCCAACATTTTTGCCTTGAAGCATCTAGTTTTTAATTAGCTTCTTTAGAGCCAAGGCCACATTCTAGTAGAATCCAGGAGACTAGTGGAGCAGAATATTGTGGGACTGTGGAACGTCTTGATGCCTGTCATTAATGGGACTGACCTTGGGATGGGTCTGGGTTTCCCAAACAAAGGCAAGGTTCATGTTCCAGGGCTCTAGCCCTGCAGCCTTTGTCTGAGGGTCAACACTAAGCTGGTGTTGCTTTGTTTTTAAAAACAAAAACTCCAGAAAGTGGTTAGCTGGACAGTATTTTATCCCAGATCACAACGCCTGGAACTCCCCAGCTCTCCCAGGCAGATGCTGGCAGGAGTGCCCAATAACCAGAAATCACAGAGGAGCAGAACCCTTTCCTGAGGTAATGGGTTTAGGAACACTTAAAGGGCTCCCCAATTCTGAGCGATGTTCCAGCCAAACCCCAACACTCCTGTGCCACTGAAGGGTGAGACTGAAACCCTGCTGAGAGCTGGCCACAAGCGCAGCCCTGTGAGCCCAGGGGCTCCGTGGAGCCTTTGGAGTCAGGGCTGTCCCTGCTTCCAGATCCTCCGGCCCCACGAGCACTCCAAGGTTCACAACTTGGAAAGGGCTGTCCCAGCAAGTGGAAGTGTGATGAATGCCCTGCCAAGAGGCTGCAGGAGGACGTGGCAGCAGCGAGACTGACAAGTGCGTCAGCCCCACGAGCGGCTCGAACACCAGGGGACATTCCTGGCTTGGGAAAGAGCATTGGTGGGTGTTTCTGAAAGGCTTTTTTGGGATTTCCAGCCTGCGGGAAATCTGAAATACTTGATTTCATTTCCTTCTCAACTACACCTTAAATTTCAAAACACCCCTCCAATCCTTCCTTCCCAAATACAGGGAATTGGGAACACTGGTTTTGGGGGCACCTATACATTGATTGAGGGCATCTATATTCTCCTAAGACACTGTGTTATAGACTGCAGTCTGGTTTTCACCAGACAGAGCCTCAGCTCTTCTGCACTGGATTTAGATATGCTTCCAACATCTCAAATGGCCTGTTTTAACAAATACTCCTCCAGGCTCTTTAAAGTCATCCAAAATACATGATCAGATAATCAAGAAACTTCTTTTAAAAGAAAGCAAAGTTAGGCTGCTTGCCTGGCTTATTAAACTCACTAATTCAAAATAACTTGTAAGACCTAATGCAATTTGACTGTCAGAACAGTCCTGATTTATTTTACTCTGCTAATAAAAGCATCTCCACAACAACCCAAGAGACACCAATGAGAAGAGGAAATAAATTTTCTTTTCTAGAGAATTAGCCAACAAGTCAGTGTGTCTGGTTCTTACAGAACCAAAGGGCTATTTACAGGACATAAATTATTAGTTAAGACACGTAACACATGTTATTTGTATATAATGCACATAAGTATGGGTACTTTCACCTAGCACAAAGAGAACGTTATGTGATATGCTGTAAACTGGAGACCACTTCCTGCCCCGTGAGTTACTGACTGCCTTTGCTCCATTTTGTGGGTTTTGTACGAAATACGTGTTCCATGACCGTATCTAAAATCCTACTGGATTCATTTATTGTATAAGAGAGAAAACCAATGCATTTTAGAGGTTTCCCACAAACTCACATCAAGATCTGGAACAGATGAAATTGGCTACCTTCCCAATGCAACACTGTGCAAAATAATTCATCTTGGTTTTCTTTCTTTAACCAAAAAGCCAAACACAAATAATTAATTCCTATATTCACAGCAAAAAACTTCACATACAACTTGCCCCGCCTATCAAGGTGTATAAAAACTCCAAATTAAGTAGTAATTTTGTTTTTGAAGCAGAATCAACATATAAAGTGACAAATGCACCAAGAGTTTCTCCTGTATTAAGAGATATAAGAAGTTATTTCCATAAGGTTTGACTTCCATCTCTGCCTGAGACAGTATTTGTAAATCTGCTGTCTTTTAATACAGTTACAAACCAACATGAAAATGTATAAAAACGTATGATAAAAACTAAATAAATGTGAAAAGCAGCTTGCTGAGGGCGAAGGGAACACTGCACTCTCTCATCTCCACAGGCCATTGAGTTTTCCTGATCAGAGGCTATTTAAACCTTCAGTTGTTACTCCTGACCTGGCATTAGCTCTGTGCTCCTGTGTGGTACCAAACAGGTGAATTTAAGAGCACAGCCAATCCCACACATTTCATTTGGCATTGATCTCCACAAGAAACAGTCACATTTTAGCAGGAAAGCAGCACCTCTCAAGCTCTGTTTTTACTAGCAAAGCTCATCTGATCAGCATTAATCCTTGCCAGTGTGAATTCAGTTTCAAATTCTAAGTGGTTCAGGACTGAGAACAGGTTAAGTTTACCACTCTGGAAATGCTCTCCCAGCTCTTAAGAGGGACTATAAACTAAGAGGTGGTTTAACAGCTTTCTGCTTTCCTGCCCTTAGCCATCATTTCCCATCTGGAATGTGGTAAGTGATGGGGTGACTGCTTCAGGTACCTACAGAAAGTAAGAAAGAGTGATTGTTCCTCAAAGAAATAAATGTACTCCAGCTTCTATTGCTTCCACAGAAAATCAGCTGACAAAGCCAACTTCTACAACTCAAACAAAGATGACCAATGTTTCACAGAAATAACCAATATTTACAGATGGAGAGGAGTGGAAGACAAAACACATTAAAAAGAATTTTCTGAGTTGATATTTCTCGTGCCAAAACCCTCCTTTTTAAGAGGTAAGATAATCTTACATAGCTTAAAGTGTGCCAGAGACAGGGAACGTAACAATAGCACAGATCTAATTTAAAGGTTCTAAAAGGTAAATAAAAATTCCAAACATTATGACCAAGAGTCCAAATCAATATTCTAAAATATTAACTAAATCAAACAGCAAATAATTCACAGCAAACACTTTCTACTTTTACCTATGAATTGAGACAGTAAATTCAGTTTAACATTTCACGTACAAATGTTGCCAAGAACTTTTGGCCATGAAGTAAAAGTTCCCAAGAACCTGAAATCCCATTTTAATCCACCCTCCTACCTCCAAGGGCGCCTCTTGTCTCCTAAAAATAGTAAATGCACACAAATACAAAAATATATTATGATTGTTTGCTACAAAAGACAAACACTCTACCCACCTTCTTTACTTTTCCTACCACAAAGGCAGAAATTCAGCTGATAAAAGGTTTGTGCTGATTTCTGTTGTGCCTTTCTTAGTTTTAACAAAATTTAAAAAACAACCAGACTTTCTCCTCTTCTAGTTCCAAGGCCTACACACCCCATCCTGTAAAAAAGCATTTCAAAAAGGCTGTAATGAAAGTAAGGGGCTCAGAAAATTCTCTGATATACAGTGTACTGTAAGCTTGAGTCTGTCACAGAGAGTCATCTGCTGTCCTTTAACCATCTCTACCTGGTTATTCTGTGTTAATGGAACTGCACATTCTTGGCACTGAATAAGCAAGGGTTCAGTTGCAATCAACTCATAAACAAATCATTTTCTTTATGAAAAATCACACAGACAGGAAGACACCCCAAGAGAGGCAATTTCCATCACTTAACACAGTGATCTCTTCAGAGAGAGGCAAGCTCCCACAGATGTCATCACACATGAACAATTTCCCTCTCTGGACTGACCCTGGCACAGAGTGTGCAAAGCCAGGAGGGAAATGCCCACAGGACACCTCTCTCTGGCTTTTAACCTGCCTGCTCTGACCTGGCCCTCACTCATCTGACCAAGGCCACCACTGTTTCACCAAACAGCACTCCAGGAAGGAACAGACATTTAGTACCAGCTTTTGGATATTCAGTGTACGGCTCTATGCGCTGTTTATTCTGAACTGCAACATGACATTAAAAAAATATAATTCCCCGATTTTCTGTCATGCTAATCACAACTAATCACTTGTTACCACCACCAGTGGGAAATGAGGATGCATTAATATACCTGTTTTGCAGGGGGAAAAAGCAAAATGCAAATGTATGCTGCCTTATTCACTCAGTGCTTTCCTACTATTAAAAAAGTATTTTATCATCTAATTTCTCTAGATGATTATCATCTTTCTCATATATATCTGGCTCACTCTTGGAGCACTTGTCACACAATATTGAAAACAGCAAGACTCTAGCAGACAATAATTTAGTTATGAAATGCTATACAAATTACTGAACAAGGAAAATTGAGAAAGACCACACAGTGTGACACTGGTCATTTCCTAAATTTTTAATACCTAATTTTCCTAATAAGTGTTACCTTCACAAGTTTTTCTGGGAGGAGTAGACTAGGTAAGTTTAATATTTTTTTTTAGGTATAAGAATATCAGGGAGAAAACCCCTCCAACTTTCCAGTGCAGGAGATGATGCTGACATTGTCACACACCATTCTCGGGACGGAAGATCAAAAGCCACCATGGAATCACAGGATGATTTGGGTTGGAAGGGTCCTTGAAGATCATCTCTTCCAACCACCCTCCCACCAGCCCAGGCTGCCCAAAGCCCACCCTGGCCTTCACAAAGCCTCTGGTACCCTACCCTGTGTGCTTGCTGCATCATCCTGCAGAATGAAATACCCAGCGTGCTCCTGGATCTTCTGTGGTCTGACTCCTGAGCCCCAAAATTCTGCATGCTAATGAAGATGTTGTAGAGAATGTGCTCTCCTGACAAAAATTTTTCTGCCTGTTTGCACCAATTACAATCTTTTCATATTATAGCTCATTTTCTCAACTCCTTATTGGCACTATTTAGCCAGGTTTAAAGAATTTCTGATACGGGATGCCACAAAAACTGAACAGCTGGATGCCCCAGCAATTCCCTCCCAGACAATGAGTGTCAGGATAGACAAGTCCATTTACCCTGAACATTGCCAAGAGTAACACAGGTATCAGACTCCTGAAAGTTCTGTAACACCATTTTTTATGCACAGAGCCACAAAAGAAATCTCTGATGAAAACCACCTTGGGTTACGTAATTTACAGTGTCAAGACGTTATTATACAAACACTCCTTGGCAGGAGTGCTCTTTGACATCAAACAGGAGGCTGGAAATTGGATCCAAAATTGAACTGACATAGCACCAGCGAGCTGAATGGTTACACAAGATTTTGAGCAATCTTTCACTTGCTGTAACTCAGCTGTTATTTCTTGTGTGCTGCCGTGCCCAGTGTTACAGAACGCTGACATGCAAGAAGCTTGGTTTGCACAGAAATTCCACCTTCTTGCTCTGAAAACGCACAGACAATGGAGATGACAGAAAAGCTCCAGGACATTTCAAGCACCAGCAGCAAAGGGAAACAAAACACTGACACGATATTAAACTGTCCAAACAAAAATGCAGTTAGACCAGGGCAGTCAAACAATGAAAACATCTCAGAAAGGTTTTTGGAACTTGACTGCTCAGACATCCCACTGCTTTTTGTTTGTATCCACCAATACACTCTGTGTTGGCCCAACCATAAAAGCACAGGTGAATACACATGCAACACAAAAAATTAAATGTGCTGGCAACAGCCTCTCAGATTGCCAGGAAACTTACTAGCTTGGATGGATGACTCAATAAAACTTCAGGATGCTAAAGGGAGAAAGAAGATAGGAAAAGATGGAGAAAATTTGGGAAAGGAACAGCGTGAGAGAGAAACAGAAAAGATGCAACAAGAAAAGAATTTAAAATAATAACTGCAACATTAATTTACTAAGACGACAGAACCTTAATTAGTGGTTTTAGCATGCATTACTAACCAGCTTTTGGAACACGAGCAACATGGAGAGCTACCCTCGTGCAAGTCCCAGACTTCATCTTGGTTTTTTCAGTTTAACAGATTTGTCCAGCCCCCACATATTTAATGCAGTTTTTCATTTGCGTTTGCAGAGGAGTTTCACAGATTGAGAAGGACTTTAATTCCTAGTGCTTCCCTTACATCAATTTAAAGACAGCTGAATGGTTTAGAAAACTAATTCAGTAACTGACACTATCTGAATGCTGAACACAATTGCTGGGTTTTTACTTTTACTGTAACAAGAAATTCTGATTTCTCTGGCAGCTTTTTTCTTTCCATGTTGATACATCATTTATTGTGCCTTCTTAAAAAAAAAATTATCAGCTGAGAACAAAAGCCAGTCTCATCGACCAATATTATCAGTAATATTTTCAGCTGTGGGAGCAAATGCATGTTCACAAAATAAAAAGCAGCGGAGTCTGTATTAGACTAGCCAAGCTAATTCTTGGGAAAGACAGAATTTGGATCAACACTTCATTCAGTCTTTTTTTTTTTTTTTTTTGAAAGATACTATCCTCCTGAATTTGAAGAGAGAACACCACAGCAGAAAAAACCCCAAAAAACAACAACACAACCTCTGAGTGAGCCTGTTGAACACAGAGGTATTTTCCTGGCAGGGAATCACTGCTAACATTTCCTGGTGAAAAGTTCCTAGAACTGCAGCAAAGGGAAGTTTGTTAACATATGGTTTTGACTCTTTTTCCTCCCTAAAAATAAGGAGTATATCTGTAGGGAGAAAAACTATGCACTGGAAATGACGATGGACAAAAATCCACCCAACTTTCCTGGAAAAACTTCTAATATTAGTTGGTCTCTCCCAGATCAGAAAAACAAAATGAAACAAAGTATACTGGCTGGGAAAGACAAGACAGAAAATGTTGGGAAAAAAGTATCCTGAAGAACAACAGCTAAAGGAAAAATTTTCACTATAAAACTAATACACTAAAAAAGAAGTTTGGATGAAGATTTTCCTAAATAAAAGGAAGACCACCAGAGAGCATAATAGCACTTCACAAAAAAACAGGGAGAGAACCCCCTGTGTGTGATTTGCCTCTCATGATCCCATCTGAGCCAAAATGAAGACAGGACACCAGGCCATGTAAACTCAAAAGGCATTTATGAGCTGCTTTCAGCATTCAGAATCCCCCACACTGCATCTCCTGCTGGCAGCAGGATGACAGCTGAGCACAGAAGCACTGAACATAATCAGAACATTAAGCACACAGATTTGCATAACCATGGTATTACTATCTAAAAAAACAACCCCAACATGAAACCACAGCAGTTTTAGTCACTGAGTCAAGGATCAGTACAGAACAGTTATCAGTGAGAAGAGGAACAGCAACAGCAAGAAGGGGATACTTCAAGTGAGACACTGGAGACTGGCATGGACTAAAACCAACACCAACAACTTTTCAGCAGCCTTGTGCTGCCCTTGGTTAATGTTTTTGTTTAGTGTGAAGTTAATTCCCTTCTACAGAAGAAGAGGACGCTTGCATGGCCCATGATTTCTCTGAGGCTTGCTGTTGGGAATTTTCTGCAAGGACTACCCAAGTCTTTTTTTATTTAATGGCTTAGCAGCAGTCCAGTTCAGCCTCTCCTGCCAGCTCCTTAACTCCCAGGGCTAAGAGATTGGACTGCAAGTACTCAAAGTGCTCACTGGGAATACGAGGCAGGGGCAGCAAGCTGGGTGTTACACACATCTGCATTCAAACTGGCAGGGAAGAACACAGAGGAAAAAGCTTTGAGCCACTGACTCTTAAGGGCTACGTGAGAGCTTGCTTCCTGCACGTGTCTCATCTGCACTAAGATAATGTAACAAACCTCACCAGAATGAGCCTCTAACTCACTTTTAAACTGAATGCTCTTACACAGCCATTGGTTTTAACGTTAATTACGACAATTATTTGCAAATTGTAGCAAAGCAGATGTCTAAACCCGAGCTTTTAGAATTTTTAAAATGGAGCTGGATTATCTGTCACAATTATTTCAAGGATGAGAAGGAACTAATCTGTCTTGAAAATGTCAAACTGCCTGAATAAATACCTGAAACGCATTTAAAAAGTGAAAGCCTTTAAATTTTTTTTTTACTTCTGTGCAAGCTACAATAAAACCCATTAAGAAATTAAAAACAGCTAGGAAAAGGGTTATTAAAGAAATATGCAAACTTACTATAGCTATAAAACATACCCAAGTGAATGTTACCTATTACTCAAGAAAATATGGTTAACGGTAGGTTACCAATTTTTTTTTTATTGTAGAACTGGAGCCATCCTGACCATGATTTAGGCAGCTCCTCTGGATGAGGAGATGCTCGAACAACCTCTGGCAAATCTTAGCTACAGCAGATTTGTCAACTCATTACCAGCCACACAGGGTGAGACTGCAATTCATGGCACAGAATTCACTAAAGGCTCCTCGGGTCTTCTGAAATCCCCTGCACACAGCCTGAGAGACCAAGGACTGTGTGCTGCTGCCTTCCCTTGCTACTGAGCTCTGCAGGTGCAGGGTGACAGAATGAAACAGGACAAACCTGGGTCTGGAAGTGCATGTTCAGAGTTCCATTTACACCCTTCTCAGGAGCACTGACACCCACAACTACAGGAATTCTAAACAGGCCTGAACTGATGACTCAAAATCACACTCTTCACTGGTGGCATATTCTTTTCACTTGTTTTTATGCTTTTCTCTGGGCAGAGCCAACCAACCCTGCACCTGAATTTATCACATTAACACCTGTGAGCACTGATAATTGGTATGTGAAATGTTCAGCTGTTACTTTTTTAGCTGTTCCATCAATTTAATGGCACGACAGCTGCTACGAGCTGTACTGAAGCATTCTAAGCCTCAAACTCTTGGTACCTATCAACAAAAAATCCAACAGCACTGTTACTGCACCTAAGTGAAATCCAAACCTAGCACAAGTGTCTGAAAGTTACTTCTGACAGGCTTAGAATATGGTTTGCATGGACACACCTTCACAGTTCTTGCTGAAAAGAAATTCAAAGGATTTGCCCTTAAGAGCCCAAGTTTTCTCTGTAGACATGGGCAATGTGTTTAGAGCTGTATGCTTACATCACACTACAAACATGCACTAGGATTACCTTCTTCAGCTGTGTTTCCATCTTCAAACACTCTTCCTTTTTCTGTTCTAATGCAATTTCCAGTGTCTTCAGTCTTGAATCTTTCTTCAGTCCTGATGAAGCTAATGATGAAGCATGTTCTTTAAGATCCAGCAATGATGTCTAAAGTAACACAGCAGAAATAATTATCAAGTGCAATTATCAAGTAAGTGCAATAGTTTCTTTTCTGTCCTTATTTTCCTCCTATCCCTTCACACTCTGTTCAGGACCTAATTTAGAACAACATTTTTTTTCAGGTTGTTTTTGTCACTGACTTAAGACAGCTTGAATTAATTCAGGCAATCAGGATCAAAATAATTGATTATTAATTGACAATTAATTATAATATTAATTATCTAAATTAATCTCAAAACTGTTTTTAAAGACGGACAATTCTGTAAACTGGAGCTTGTGCTCCAGAGTGACAGACAGGTTTAAGAAAAACTGGTTTTCAATAAAACTGTATTTAAAATCATATATGGTGAGAAGACTCAGCCACTGGGATTATTAATTAATTTCTGTATACAGCTTCCATGGCGTGACACTGATTCATGCCACCTTACTCCAAAAGATATCTCAACTTCCTAAACAATTTTTGTGTTCCTTATTTTTGCCCCTGTCAAATGCTGATTTCCACATAGACAAAATCTTAGTACTTTCTGGGTATATGTTTTTGTATTGTTTTACTTTGGCTGAGTTTTGAAAAGAGACTGTAAGTACACAAGAGAGGAACAGAGAACATTTATATTTCTCTCATATAATTAAGGTAATTTGTCTAACCAACTGGCTCATTACCAACAATCAACCTAATTAATCAAAAAAAGACTCGAGAGCCTAAAGAACTGGCTGTGTTGTTTGCATAAAGGAACAAACATTATCCTGATGCTTTTGGCACCCACAGTTTTGATCGGCCTCTGCTCCTTCATCTCCACATTTAGACAGGGACAAGCCTGTCCCATCCTTGGCTGTCTGTGAGCACAGCTCAGTCAATGCCATCCCTGACAGCAGCCAGGCACTGCTAACAGGATTAACTTGGGCTGGCTGCTGTCCCTGAAAAGGTGCTTCTCAAACACTGATGCTGTGCAAATTCTCAAATGATGTACTCTACCGGATCTGCTTTGTGGAAGAACAATTACTATAAGGGAACAGTTTTCTTCTTCTCAAATGGAACACAAACAGAGACAACAAATAATTCTATCACAATAGATTCTTCTTGCTGGTCAACCTCTTTTTCTGTGAGATCTCCTTGTAAAATGCTGACTCTCTCTTTCAGGTCCTTAATGTCTTTCTTGTAGTTGTCGATCTCTTCCTGTTTTTCTCGTTCATCTCTGTCACGCTGCTCCTTCAAACGCTCAATGGTCTTTTCCTGACAAAAGAAAGCACTCTGTGAAGGACATCCCTCTTAGTCAATTCAGCTTCTGAGGCTTTCTACCACAACACTTCTGACACACTTGAAATGAGGAGAATGCTGTATTGCCATTTGCTTTTCTTTACAGTTGTAAAGATCTTCAAGAAGTAGAAAACTTGAGAAATCTATGGATTCATGGCTATGAAATACCAGGATTTCTGAATCCTTGAAAGTTCACAGTGCTGTTAAAATGCAACCCAATTCATCTGGTTCTGATTATCAAAATTAACCTAAACCAGGATGTACCGCATATTGCTTCTTGACGTATTTAAATCTTATTTTTCTAAAATGTACAGTTAAATCAGTGATTCTTCAGAGAAGGGGTGTAGTACCTATGCAATGCTGGGGTTTATATAAAGTAAGAAAAACTAACAAAGTAACTTTTTGGTACACTAGAGATCCGTGGAGCTTTGGGCAGCCTGGAATCTGAAAGGGTCCAAGCGAATTCCCTGACCTCAGGTAGGTTCATGGAATCTGACAGACTAAGGGAGATTTAGCCCCACTTCTCTGGAAATCATGAAAAAATATATATATAGTTAGCCCAAGAAGGCGTGCTGCCAAAAGAGAACGGGACAGTCTGTTTCTGAGCCGGTTACCTCCCGAAAAATCGAGCATTAAAAAAAAAAATAAAATCTGCTTATCCGATGATCATTGCCGGGCCCGCCTCAGCGGCGCGTCCTGCAGCGCCCCCTAGCGAGCGAGCGGCCCGCCGCGGCCGCGCAACCGGGAACGGGAACCGGGAACGGGGAAACGGGAAAACGGGAAACGGGATAGGGCACGGGAAAGGGACAGCGATAGGGCATGCGAAAGGGAATGGGATCGGGAATGGGGAACGGGCATAGGAATGAGAACAGGATCAGGATAGGGCACGGGAAAGAGAATGGGAGCAGGATAGGGAACGGGATTGAGCATGGGAAAGGGAATGAAATGGGGAACGGGATGGGGAACAGGCACAGGAATGAGAACGGGATTGGGATAGGGCATGGGAAAGGGAGCGGGATCAGGATAGGGAATGGGCACAGGAATGGGAACGGGATCAGGATAGGGAACAGGCACAGGACAGGGAATGGGATAGGAATCAGGCATAGGAATGGGCATGGGATAGGGAAGGGAATAGGGAATAGGATAGGGAACAGGCACAGGATTGGGAAGAGAATAGAGAATGGGAATGGGATCGGGGAACAGGATGGGGCACAGGATCAGGATGAGTAACAGGATCAGGCATGGGATCAGGACGGGTAACGGGATCGGGATGGGTAACAGGATCAGGCATGGGATCAGGATGGGTAACGGGATTGGGATGGGTAACAGGATCAGGCATGGGATCAGGATGGGTAACGGGATTGGGATGGGTAACAGGATCAGGCATGGGATCAGGATGGGTAATGGGATTGGGACGGGTAACAGGATCAGGCATGGGATCAGGATGGGTAATGGGATTGGGACGGGTAACAGGATCAGGCATGGGATCAGGATGGGTAATGGGATTGGGACGGGTAACAGGATCAGGCATGGGATCAGGATGGGTAATGGGATTGGGACGGGTAACAGGATCAGGCATGGGATCAGGATGGGTAATGGGATTGGGACGGGTAACAGGATCAGGCATGGGATCAGGATGGGTAATGGGATTGGGACGGGTAACAGGATCAGGCATGGGATCAGGATGGGTAATGGGATTGGGACGGGTAACAGGATCAGGCATGGGATCAGGATGGGTAATGGGATTGGGATGGGTAACAGGATCAGGCATGGGATCAGGATGGGTAATGGGATTGGGATGGGTAACAGGATCAGGCATGGGATCAGGATGGGTAATGGGATTGGGACGGGTAACAGGATCAGGCATGGGATCAGGATGGGTAATGGGATTGGGACGGGTAACAGGATCAGGCATGGGATCAGGATGGGTAACGGGATCGGGATGGGTAACGGGATGGGTAACGGGATTGGGACGGGTAACAGGATCAGGACCAGCACCCTCTCACAGGGCAGCAGCAGCAGCCCCCAGGAACTGCCAGCGCTCCCCACTCCCGCTCACCTTCTCTGCCAGCGCCTCCTCCAGCGTGGTCAGGGCAGTGTCCGTGTTGGTGGTGTCGGCCTGCAAGGATTTCACCCGATCCTTTAAGCTGCTCATCTGCTTCTCCTTGTCCCTCAGCTGCTCTTGAAGGTTTTCGATCTTGAACAAAACAAGGCAGTTTTAAGATGACAGCAAGGAAAACCGTCCAAAATCATCTCAGGGTATATTAAATGATTAAAAGTATTCTTAAAGCAAATGAAGCCTAGTTCTTATAATACTACCTCAAAACATCAAGTGATGTAACCAAACCCATCAAATAATGATAAGGAATCAGTAAACTTTCAAACAATCAGGAATAAATTCAGAGCAAGCAAGTTCTGCACAGTATTCACAAGAACAGCATGAAGAAAAGCTATAATTTCAAATTTCTGCAGATGCTGGGCACTGTGTCACAGAAGAATGATCAACACATTAGGAAAGAAATGTATTGAGGAAGGAAAGAAACTGACAAAAAACCTTACTGCATATGTAAACTAAAAAAAGCACTAGATCATTAGAAACTTGTACAGAAGCATTATTTTAAGTATTTTCTTTGGTATTTTTTGCTACACTGGCAAGTTGCTTGTTCATCTTACATGGTGGCTTGCTATATGACGGACTAGCACAAAGTGCCATTCCCTGGGTGGAAAATATATCAGCCTTGTTTTTTGTGGGTGTAGAATTTATCTGCTTAGGAGTTATGAATATATCTTTTGATACCCTGTGAAGGCCTAATGCCAACCCCCTGCCATGTGTATACACACATCAAAAGAAACAATGTTAACGTGATGGTAAAATGTCAAAAATGTATCAACAAAGGAGTAAAGTGTACACAGGTTTCTCAGTTGCTTCCTTTTCGTGTTGTTCTGACAAGTTCTTCTTGCATCAGCGAATGCACATCACGAACCAGTGAATGGCATGTGAGGTACCCAACTCCAAAATACATAGCAAGATACTCTTTCAAAGACATTTTAATGAATATTGCAACCTGCCAGCCCCAAAGGCTGCCTAGTCCTGTATTCATGATGATATATTAAAGCATTGACTAGCCCTTTGTTTCACTTGTTGAACAGCAGTTAGCAGCTGCTGGAAATACGGCAACTATACTCAGGTTTTACTCTTCAAGCCTGGAAAAACAGAGTTTCTGTGATTACAGAGCAAATGGCTCTGAGACACGTGCACTACTACTTTGCTGTCTGTACTGAAATTACATCTGGAACACAGCAGAAGATGGGCATTGGTTTATCTTCATCATTCATTTATATTAGGAAAAAAAGTATTAAACCTCAAAGTTATGTTCAAAACTGAATTTGGGCACAATACTAAAAAACAAAATTGAAGACCACCAAAAAACCATAACCAGAGACATATCCTGGCAGTCAAAATTAATTGTAAGAATAGAAAATTCCTTTTTTATACCCTGATATCTGTTGTTTAATACCTCCTCAGCACACACTTGTAGCCCGTGGATCTTCAGAACCCCACGAGCTGTGACTGAAAGGTGCTGCTGCCCACAGGCACGGCTGCTTTTGCCTCCAGCAGCTCCCAGTGCCATCAGCTGTCTAGACAGGCTGGCAGTTTGCACAGCCAACCATGAAAACACACTACAAAGAAGGCTGGGTTATTCTTAGACCTGTGTTTACCTCTGGAGGAGGAACGCTCTGGCCAAAGGCTCGGGCTGGCTGAAGAGGGGACAGTGCAGAGTGCCTTTCTGCTGGGAGCAAACCGCACACCAGTGAAGTAATTCAGCCCCAGCACAGGTTAAGGTGCTTCCCAAGGCAGCACAAGCATTTCTCTACACCAGCCCAGAGTGCATTTTCGTGTCTCAGTTCCCCTCGTTGCCATGACCAGAGGAAGATGACAGCACTGTGTATGACTGCTGCACCTCCCCACTGCAGCTGCACCCTCTGCTACTAAAAAACACCCAAACCAAAAATGTGACGTGCATCACGTGTGAACCTGTCCATCCCTTCAGTCCACGTGCAGATTTTTCAGGCTGGAGCAATGAATGGTGGGGTTTGTCACCACTGAGGGAAGAGCAGGTATGCCAAAATATTCCCAGACATATCTAAGCCCACGGCAGCTCCAGCTGTGCCTTCTGCAGGGTCAGATACTGAAGGACCTGGCCCTCACCCTACAGAAAACTGCAACTGGCTTAATGGGTCACAACTGAAATATTTTTCTAATAATAGATGCAAAATTTCCCTATGAAATCATGCTCAACAATAAATTGCCTTCATTCAATTTTTCTCCTAAATCTGCAATACTGTAACAAATTATAAGTACAGGCTCTCCACAATGATAAAATCTCAAGAAGAAAAACTGTCTGCACTCTGTCCAAATAGTTAATTAATGAAAAAATTTGCTCTTAATTCCTTTCAAGTAGTTTGAGAACCCTTTCAAAAAAGAATACACAATGCATTCTTAACCAAAAACAAGTGAACAAACCCCCAAAAAACCAATTTGAACAAATTCTCAAATAACTGATGAAAATGAAACACGTAACCAGAAAAGGGTCTCTTTGCTACCCAAGAAAAGATGAAATAAGCCTTAATGGAATCTCCAAGTCCTGTGGAACACAGAGAGGCATAAAGATTGAATGGGCACTGTTTATTCCCGAAATACTCAGAGATAATAAATCTCCTCAGGAAGGTTCCACAAACCTAAAGAATATATATATATTACTGTACTATGTTTCTAAAAAAAAAAAAGAAAAAATGAAAAGTATATACTAGTTTTAATTATTAACAATTCTTTTTCTTGACATATTTACTTATTTTGCAGGCTAAAGGCAGCAATCTTTGGCTAAGTTAGCAACATTACCCTTCATGTAAAGGTACACAAGGCCCCACCGGCATCATCTGCTCTGCACACCGATTTTCCTGTCAATAATGATTTACTGCAATATTTCTTCCAACATTACCAGTTGTCAGGCACTATCATGTTTCAACTTGGGTGATTTATTCTTAGTTGTGTGGAACTAATTATTCTGCCTTCCAGCCCCGAAGCACGGAGCAGAGGCAGGAGAAGCTCCCAAGGCAAGGAAGCATTCTACTTCTTGCAAACACAGACCCAGTGAAAAGCCCAGGCAAACGCAAATTAAAAACAGCCCCAGGATTCAAACAAAACACATCTAGTTAGACATGCATCAAAGCCACCAGATCCCCAGATTCCTCTGGTTAGAGGTTACTAGATCTTGTGTATCGTGCTCCAGCCAAGAAACTCCTCCATGGAGACAGGGTCCACCCTCTTGCCGTGCCCTGGGGCATCAGGACATTGAACACTTCAAAAACAATCCCTATTCTACCCTAATCCCTATTCTAATAAATGAAGTGGGTCTCTGAACGAGTCATTAAACCTCTCCCACAATCCACTGAACACCTGGTAGTATTCCCCCAGTGTAGTGCAGGAGCAGATGTCAAAGGAGCATCTCAGCCTTCTGTTTAGCCTCCCACTTTTTTGATCCCAGCTTTGCCCTGGGAAATGTAAAAAGGATGTAAAAATGTAAATAGCAATGTAAATAGGATCTCAATAATCAGAGGGGTTTCAGAAGGTTTCTGTTCCATTCCTGTGGCACAGCCATCCAAATAATCAACAACTTCACAGAAGCTGTTACTTTTCCAAACAGTTCTTCCTTGGTTTTGTAAAGGCGCTCCTGGTCACCCCAGCTCCAGGGTCAATGACCACAAGGAGATGATGGATTATCACCAATCACAGGCAGAAATGTTCCTTTCACATCAGGAATGCTAACAGGGGGATGAAAAATGCATTTTTGAAAGGGAGAGGGGGTGAGTAAGCAGGCATGTGATGACAGAACAGCTAAAGCTCTGTCTAGGTCAAGATATGCCACTCCCTCTAATGTAAAATTATTAATATAATAATAAAAATTTGAGAGCCTACAGGCAGACTTGAACTGCTAGAGTCCCACAGTATTTGAGAAGCTGAAAAAGATGGGCTCGCATCAAAATCAAAATGACAACATAACAGTTCAAACAGACATGATTGCATAAAAAACATTAAAAAAAATACTGCTGCAGGGAAAAATGGAAGAGGTTAGTGAGAGATCACCTCAAGTACTCAGAGACTGTTGAAGAAAGCTGTACTACTGGATTTATAACTATAATTTATAATTATTGATTATAATTTATAATTATTACTGAAAGTCATGTTTTGAAGAACATAATGGGAGTCCATAAGCAGGTATTACTGGAGAGTTTTCTAAGATTCAGCTCCAGTTTTATTCATGCCACACTGAAAACCTCACCATTATAACTGTCTTCCTATTGCAAATCCCGCAAAAGTACCACTGGAACAGTCCTGCATGAATGGCAAAAACGTGCATTTCATTTCGCACTAACAGATTCTGGGAGTGTGAGGAGTAAGGTCTGTCACATGAGTATCACTCACAGCACTGCACTGAATCATTACCCTGAAAGTAATCCTCCTGCTATTAATTTTAAAGGTTACATTCCCAAGACTAGCAACAATGCGAAGCCTCAGGCAAAGCGTGTCTTCAGGCAAGGCTGAGATTTTTAACTTGTTTTAAAGTTCAGGACAGATCAAACAATTTCCCATTTTTTCAATAACATCTTGGCAAATGCAAATCAGAGTTTCTTCCAAAGTTCAGCTGCACTCAGTATGTTTTTGGTTTGTTTGATTTTTTGGGGTTTTTTTTTTTTTGTTTTTTTTTAACATTTAGATCCAACCAATGGGCATGAATATGGTCACATTGTTATATTCAAGTTATATTCAGAGATTCTTGCTCCTGAACCATCATTCTAGAAGCCATCCCAGGGAACACTGGATTAATTTTCATTTTGCTTCCCAATAAAGTTTTCTTTTTACTGCTCCTCCACCTCAGTGCTTAGCTGGAACATTGCTGCCTTTGCAGCATCCCACTGGAATATTGTGCACTTTGGAAATGTCCTGCTGTTGTGCCTTTAAAGTGCTGGGATTCTGTAACACCTCAGACTGATACGCTGCCTTAAGAGAAAGAACCAGGCTAGAAAGGGTGAGGACAACACAAAAAGTGAATTTTAAATGGCTAAACTCCAGCATTCTGGTGCATCTTAGACAATTACACATAAGAACTGCTACACAGGGTCCAGTTAAAATTCAACAGTTCCCAAAAAAAAAAAACCCCACAATTGCTCGTTTTTCCAGGTGACAAAATCTGTCATTCTTACTCTTGTGATCTCCAATCTGCAGAAAGTCCTCTGAAATGAGCATAAAGCTCTACAGAGTTTAGCTTTACAAATAAAGCACTTTGTTGCTATGCAGCTCAGAAAGGACAAATAATTTAGTTTTGTGATTTCTATTTAAAGTAAAACCTTATTTGTCAAATAAATAGACTGTTCACAAACAGATACATTGCTACTGCTTCACAAGGAAGCAACTTACAGGCAGAGAAAAGCAAATCTAGGAATTGTAGGGCACTCCATGAAAGGAATGTCTTATTCTTGACCTAAGCTTGCAGTCAGGTTGACTTGAGGAAAGAATGGTGTGCAGGAAGAAGTGCTGATTCAAGTAAAACTGACTTAACTTTACAGACAGTTAATTTTTCTGTAGCTCTAGCTAAAGGGCAACAAAGAATTGTCCCTGATCCGACAGACTATTCTTTTCCCATTGCCTTTTCATACAAAGGTGCTTTGTAAATATATTTATACCAGCCAGAAAAAAAACCCAGTAATCTATGTTTATGTAAATAATCTCTAGGGATACCTATTTCTATCCCTCTGTTTTCCTTTGTCCTCCTTTCTTTTTCTTTGTCCTCCTTTCTTGCACAGCCAACCTGTAGTAGCACCAGTTTGGTGACAGATCACTGCAAAGCAGAACTAAGAACAA
Organism: Bombycilla garrulus; assembly: GCA_013400315.1. NCBI lineage: Eukaryota > Metazoa > Chordata > Aves > Passeriformes > Bombycillidae > Bombycilla > Bombycilla garrulus. Next base: position 69,230 of record VXBU01009662.1, on the reverse strand, counting down.
AAGTCACCATAAAGTGAATTGTAATTCTAGTATCTTCTAAACAGCAAAGGTTATTTTTGTACTGTCACATTCCCTATAACAAGCAGTATTCAAAGCAGATCTTTCAAGTCATAGTCTTGGAATATGACTATCATGCTTGCAATCCTTCTCTTCTGCTAATAAAGAGCTTGAATTTCCTTCAAACCTAACACAGTCCTGACACTAAAGTTTGCTTTTTCTGAAAACTGATACTGAGAGTTTTCCTTATAAGCTTCTAAAGATACTCCAGCAAAATTCAAATCGGGGAAAAAAATTAAAATTAGGACCCCAAGAGTTAAAGTTGATTCTTGAGTTGGTAAATGTCCCGAAATTCACATTTTTAGGGGAGCCAACGTATATGTTGTTCTTAAGCATTGTCTCAGCTCCAAAGCACTGCCTAGAAAATATTACACATTAGCAATGACTCACATCCTCAGCCAGCTGTAAAGCAGTTAAATTTAGTTGTGGCATTGCCTCATTCTGAGGAGGCTCAGTAGTATCAACAGCCTGACCCAGTTAAAAGCAGCGTTTGAACCAAAATCCCACCACGGACAGCGGGCAGGGGCTGAGCTGAGGGAAGGGTCTCTCCCCAGCATCCCTCTGACCCTCTGACACTGATACCCACGGACAATGCTTCGTGCAAAATGCCATCAAATCACAGAAGTACAGAACCTGGTCATAAGGGATGTGATCTGGCAACACGTGAGCCAGTTGGATGGTTATATATGGTTAATTACACTATCTATTCAAAATCCTCTATCGTTTATCTTGGAGCCTCTCTGGGTGATCCCTTCTGGTGGTGAGCATCAGGTAAGAGACTGCAGCCATTCTCCACCACAAGATTCCAACCCTGGCTGCTCATCAGGACAATTTGTTGGCTCCACCTTGAGTCTGACACTTTCATTCCCAAAAGGAACTCAAAACAAAACACTGCTATCATAAATACCAAACCAAAATAGCTTAAACTCTGCTGCACCTCTTCAATGAAGTTTAGCTATTACCCATTTATTTAATATTTATTAAAATATCATTATACTGAGAACCTAACTGAAATCATCTGCTAATTAATTTCCCAATCTAATTACAAATAAAGTCCATTTTGTTGAAATCCTGGCCTAATCACGCAGAACAACATCATGCTAATTCTCCTTTCAGCTGTGCCCTGACATTATGAAGCAATCTCCAAGACTGTGTTTTCCAAAGTTTTACTTCTACGACCTACCAAACACAAAAGGATTAAAAACCCAGCTATTCTGGGGACATTTACTCACTGCTGTTCCAAGTCTCTGAATAGGCTTTGACAAAAATGCACACAGATTTGACTTAGGAAAGTTCATTACAGAGAAAACACAAAAACTACAAATTGGAAAAATTTCATATTCATGGATCCCAAATGTTCAAAAAAAGAAAAACCAGAAGTACTTTATTGTGCAAGGCTGATCAAACAAGGGGAAAATTGAACTTAGTAACTGTTAAGTTAGATCTCATACTGTGTTTTGTAAGAAGCAGAATAAAACTAACAAGTTGCAACATTGCTTTTAGAACATCAAGGTTCACAAGGTTAACACTCAAAGTAACACTTTAGAAGTCTAAAGTGAAGAAGCTCCTGCAGTAGCAATTAAATTTCTTTGCTGGGGTAAACCGTGTGCCCCATTTCACTGGAATTCCTGTGGAACACACAGTCCTTGTTGATCTCTGTCACCCAGTGATGCTGACGGTGCTCTCCTGACCTGCTGGGGATTTGGGGTTTGGTTCCACACAGGGCAAGGACACCGAGAGCTCCTGGTCACACACAGTGCAGTGCTACACATCACACTCAGAACAGGAAAAAAGGTCCAGGAAAGACCTAGAGAGGAAAGGCTGAACTCCTCAGAGCCGTGAGAGAGCCAAGAATGGAAACCAGGGAGCAGAAAAGAGCAACCACTGAGGCAGACCAATGGATAGGAAGGAACATGGGATTTAATGCTGATTATAAAGGAAATCCTCACTGCAAACTGAACTCCATTTTACATTATCGTTTAGGCTCACTCAAGCAGAAGGCTGTACAACTTGAACAAAGATTTTAAATTAAATTACGATTCAGACACTGAATTACTTTGCCTAAATCACTGATTTATTATGATCAAAGATACACTGTAGGGTGAAACTGTCCTAACCCCGAGGGAAGAGCTCTGGAAAGGAGGGATGCTTCTAATCCCAGTGTAAAACATGGCCAGTCAGCCGTGATTGTCCTGCTGCTCTCTCCTGGAAAGCACAGGGGTGATGAACAGCAAGGGATTAGAAGTCATACTGTAAATACTGAACACGAGAGCGTGTGTGTGTTTTTCAGTACTTAGCAATCACTGCTCTTACAGAATTACATCAGAACACCATGACAGGTGACTAAATATCAAACTCCCACGTTAGTTAGTGGTCCATACCCATAAACCCCTAAAAATTTTAAGAACCTAATACATTAAATTAGTACCATCTCTTGCTGGTGATCATGCAGAGGAGCATCCTAAGTATGAAATGCATGCTGGCCTGAGACAGAGGGATCTTAGTTTCTCTGCTGACACTACTCCATGCTGACCAGTTTTCCTATCCTCTAGGTGCAATCACACATTTGAAAGCTGTTAATATACTTGTGCCTCATGACAGTCCTAGAGACTATAAATTTGTGCAGAGACCCAGCTTTGAAGACTGTTCAGCACAGTGGGTACAAAACTCACTCCTGAATCCAGGAAACTATTGATACAAACTGAAAAATTGCTCCTTCCTTGTTCTAGCCAAGATCCCCAGGTTGACCAACACAATCACTGATGACTGCTCCAGACACAGCTCAGCCAAACCCTGGTGAGGAAAGTGCTGGGAATTGTGCAGAGAGGGAAAAGCCGCATGAGGAACACTGATGTCAGGAGCACTAAAACAGCACACGCCCTTCCTTGCTCCTCCTGCTCCTCGATCTTGGACAAGCTGCTGTTTGTCTTGACCACACTGAACACACCAGCAAAGCTTAGGAGCTTTATCTTACCAGAAAAACCACACATGGAATTCAGAATGAAGGCAAGGGGCCCCAGAGCTGGCTGACTTCCCAGATCCCCTCAGGACAGCAGAATCTGCCAGTCCCCCTGCCCGTGAGTCATGTCCTCTTGGCCATCAGGAGTTATCTCAAGGCCCAAGAAGGACGTGGTATCACAGAGACTGCTCCTCTTTGAGGGACACTAGGAAAGTTCCTTCCATGCACAGGACAGATTTGCTGAGTTGTGATTTCAGATAACACCAGAAACTGAAATGCCATCAATCTCTGTGACACTGTCAGAGCAGTTTAAAGAGTTTAAAATCCTTCCTCATCTGGCTGCAGTGGCTCAACTACAGAGCCAGCACCAAGAACCCCACGGGCCTGTTTTCTGTTTGTGTGAGAATAATTATCTGCAAGGGTTACTCCAGAAAATAAAACAATCACGCACTTTAGTTACTAAAGTCAACAGGAGAGATTATTTAATAACATCAATATAAACGGAGGAAGTATTCCTTACATTAGTTCTCAAAATAAGAAAGTGACTTGCTATCTTTCACACACAGCAGAAATCGACTTTTTAAAAGAATATTAGCATACATCTGGGAATATAGGTACATATGCTACATATAATCCAGATGGTTTTATTTTTGCTGTGGCACCACAAAATGCTCAAAAACAAAAGTAATATACAAATGAAGCACATTTTTCACTTAAAAATTCTAAATTATAACACAGGCAGGCATAAAACCTTATTTTGAATCCAGCAGGTTTGTGTGCCGTAGATGCTGCAGTAGCAGTCATAACTGTGCACTAAAAATTACTGCAAAAGCATAAATAATATATTCCTTGGGCAAGTTCCTGGAGAACTCACTGCCACCTCTACCAGCACCTGCAGACTGGGGACCAGCTGCCATGGACAATGATGTCTTCAAGCTAAGCTTGTGGACCTGTTAGGATCCATATTCCAATCACAAAAATGTATATTATTAAAAGAGTCAAAGGAACTACAGACACCAAATCTTTGTGATGTTCCTAAAGCTGCTGTAACAAACTCTCTATGGTAACAAGCCACTTTTAAAACTGAACTAGCAAGGAGCTTAAAAGTGATATGAACAAACTGTGCTGTTCTCCTGCCCTAATATCATCTTATTAGATGTACATTTATGGAAGAAAAAAAAACCAAAATATGACACACCATGTCACCTGAGCTGGGCTGCAATTACTCTGAAAGGTCTTAATGGATTGTCAGAGAACTGGAAAGTCAAAGGGGTAAGAATTCTACTTTCAGTGCAGTTATGGCTCATTGTAAAATGAAAATTAATTTTATGTTGTGTCCTAATTTTTCCATGGGAAAATTAAACAACTAATCTACCTGGATGTCAGGAACGAAAAAATTCTCACATGATAATTATGCTGAATTGGAACTCACATAATGTAGGCTTTTCAGTCTTCTTTGGCACTTTCATTGCTACCACAAGTAGTATTTTAAGAGAGATGAGGGATTAAAAGCCTGTTTAAGCTTTCCTTTTATTCCTCTAACTGAAGATAATACTATCATCTAAAAATCCCAGCCCACGTGGGGAAGCAATTCTAGAAGTACACCGGTGAAAAGAGAAGCTACCGTAGCACCTTGGACACAAAGGGTGCAGAATGGCACCATAAGGCAGAATGGCTTCCAGAAATCTCTAAAAGGCACAGATTTCAATTTTGTTTTGTTCAGTGGTTGTCAGTAACAGCAAGGTCTGAATGAAAGGAAAGGCAGCAGCAAAGGTCTGATATCCCCTCAGGGACACAGAGACACAAGCTCCCCACAGCCTCCAGGACACGTCTGAGGTCACGTCTGTCAGATTTAATAAAGAAGCTGACACAGGCCCGTGGGGATGTTTGGTCTTTTGTGCGGCATTCGAAATCTCTGAACTGGGTTTAGGACCAGTTCAGTGGCGTGACTTGAGACCTGAGTAAAGAGAGCAGCAGTACAGCTCTGACAGAGACTCACAGAAAAGCTGGATAAGCCCCAGAGCCGCTGAAGGAAGGACCCATTTCATCCCCTCTGGCTGAGCAGGGAGCGCAGCACATCCACCTCAGCTCCCTGCAGAGCTGGGCTGACGAGCACAGCCTGTGCCCTGCTCCTCCTCAAGGTTAAAAGCAGAGGATGAGCTTGCAGAGGAGTGTCCCAGAGGCAGAGCACCACCAGTGTGGGACAGGAGGGCACACAGCCCAGTCTGTACAGAACGTGCAGCCCATCTCTGCCGGGCCGCTCCCTGCCCTCTGCTGCCGCGTTACTGCTGTGCACAGCTCCCACAAACAGCCTGGCACACCCTGACCTGCACTGCCTGGGCACTGGGACACTGCTGAGCACCCAATGCCATGGTACAGGCTCCGAGGGATGCCTCAAAGTCCAGCCTGCATTTCATGAATTCTTAGAAAACCATGAATTCATTTGCTGGGTAGGCAAGCTCAGGGTCACACCTTGGATGAAACCACCATAAACTGAATTAGATCTTTGAAAATGCAGCTCCTCCTCTGAGCTCTCTCATCTCCTCAGGGCTGTGGCAGAGGAGCTGTCTGAGTAGGCAAACCTACTTCACACAAGAGGGAATAGAAAGAAAATAAACTTTAAAGTCCAAACACTGCACTTCAAAGTCAGGAATACTAAACAAACACTGCAGTTGTAGCAACTATGAGCACCATCGATTGTCAACAACTGAGTTATACATTTCATTTGCAGCCCCTCTCTCCTGCCACACAGTACTTCTAATCATTAGGCAGAAGATACTTATTCTGATTTCTAAGTTTTCTGGAAAGCAGAGGACATTAATTTCCTGTGGAGAAAGGCAATGCTTTTTATTCCAAAGTGCAGGAACATTTGAAACCTTCCCAAATTCTCGCTAAACAAGTCAGCACAGCCACCAAAAAAACAAATCTGTGTTCTTCCTTTATCACAGGTCAATTATCATACAGAGCATGGGGAGCTGCCAAAAACACTGCTATGTTCAGACACTAAAACTTGCATTTTATTTGCCTGCAGCTGCACTGCACAAAGAAGGGAGTGCTAAACCCCTGCCCAAGACAAAACATGACCTACCCCCAAAGCAAGAGAGGATTGATTCTCTGGCTTGGTTTTTTTTTTCCTTTCAGTGTACTATTACTTAGCTCTTGTCCCAATTGCTATTCCCCTAAAATGCTTTGATTAAATTTTTTTTTTCCTCATTTCTCTTAATCCTTGTCTACCAGCACAGATAGACAGATGTGGCAAAAGGAGTAATGAAACACCATTTCATGTTTTTCAGGTTCAGATTTCAAATTTGCCCAGCATAGTCTCTACTTTACTTTCAAAGACGCTCTCCCCTGGCCTTGAGTTCCAACAACTTAAAATGAGATTTTATGCAAGACCTATTTTCAATGAAATGAGGAAAAAAATCATCCTGAAGCTCTACAAAACTAAGTTTTGCATTAAATTTTCAGATACAAAGCCAAAGTCTCCAAATTTCTAGCATATGCCCTACTTCTATTGTCTAAAATAAAGGTACTACCAAGCAGCATCACAGTATGAGCTCAGAACTGGAAAGACTCCAGGATTTAAAATGTGAAGCATGTGGTTTCCTCAGCAACCTGGAAAATGTATTTTGGTGCCTACTGGGTCTCAGTGATGATGCCAATTGTCATGTTAATTTTTCAGATCTTTGTTGTTCATAATCTTCCTCTGTGCCTTTTAACTGATCTCTAATCAGCCAAAAAACTTTCATGACTTTCTTCACCTTGATTTTTGGATGACTAAAAGGCAGACTTTGTAGTTCATGAGCTTTAACCAATACAACAAAAATAATGGTTGATAAAGCAAAGGATGAGGTGGTCTGTGTCAGTGACTCCAAAGAGAGACCCAGAAATAAAGGGTGCATTTAAAATAATTTTTGTTTCAACAGCAGAAATTTAGGATAGCACAGTTTTGGGCAAACAATTCCTTGCCAGCATCATCAGAACAGGCGATTAAACATCTAAAACAGTCACAGAAAATAAAGAATTCGTGAGCACCCATTGGACTATGGCTACATTCCAGTACAGGCAATCTCTGAATTTAAAAAGAAGTAAGCAACCAGTCTTAAATGGCCAAGTTATTCAAGTTAATAATTGTTTTAATAAATTCTGCTATTTTCAGATTTTTATCACTTTAGCTTTTGCTACACATTTCCTTTGTACCTATCATTAAAAAGTATTAGTGTGCAAAATTTAGTTGAATCCAATTTAGTTAGAATCCAACTTCAAAAATACCCGAGTATCTGCTGAGGGAAGAGTACCTGGTGAAAACTGACTGAATAGTCTCTACTAACCCAATTCTTGATTTGCTCAAATTCCTTCAACCCACCACATCTTCACCCTGTTCCTTCTCATAACTGCTGCTTTCAAATACGTTATTTCCATACAAAAATATTAATGAACACGATACAAGAAAAGCACTTTTTGTACCACGTGCCTTCCATGATGTTCCACTCTATTCCTGAGAACAATTCAAACCATGTCAGTCAACGTCACACAAACATTTACTATCAGATAATTAAGCCAGCAAAAGTAAAACCCAGACAAACTCTTATCTATATTATCTACAACCTCTGAAGATACTTTTAACTTCAGATCTTCCACTGGAATATAAGACTAAAACCTGATCTGTCTGAACACTGCAGTTTGTAACCAGAGGGAGGAATAAAAAGACTGTTGTGCACGGAGGTAAAAACTTAAAGACTGCATATTTTTTTTAATGGCAATGAAATTCTAAACTGTCCTGGAGGGTCTGAAGGATAGCACTTGGATAAAGCAGAAAACAAGATGTGCACCTTAATAAATGCAAAACCAGAAAAAAAAAAACAATCACAGTTTACAAGGATTAAGAGAAAAATATTTATATGAGAGGAGCTACAGGCATCTGAGTTTCCAGGCAGAGGGCAGAAACAGCTGTCTGGGCAGTCATAAAAGGACAGCCATATATACCAGATAAAAACGAGACTTCATCATTCTTCCCTTGCACCTGAAACAGATTTTATGCAAGTTCTCATAACTGCCACAATAATACATATTAAAAAATCAGACAAGTCCTTCCTTATGTATTTTCTCCAGCTCTGCTTTTCTGTGGAAAAATTAAGTTAAAGAGAACAAGAAAATGCAAAGCCCTATCTATAGAATATCCCACACCTTGTCTTCAATTCCAGGTCTGGACATGTAATTAAAAATCTGAGTTAAGGACATCAAGCCTTGGACTTTAAAGGCCTGAACTTCCAGTTCTTTACCCCAGGCTGTACAAAAAATAAAAAGGAATTCCATACTGCACCACAAACCTCGGATAAAAGAATTGTCACCTGGATTTCCCGCAAGAATATTCTAGTTTAGCTAGCTACAGAAACAGGAAAAAAAAAATCTTTGAATTTACAACTGTCACAATTTAACTGTTCATGTTAAAGAAAATGCCTCCAGCAACTTCAAGGCTGAAGCAAATTCAAATCTCTGCGTGTGATTGTAGTTAGCAGCAGGAAATACACACTTTCCTCCCAATAGTTTATATGTCTTTTACCCAGAACAGGCTGTGGGTGCTGCATCCCTGGGAGCATCCAGTCCTGGCTGCGAGGGCTTGGAGCACCCTGGGCCAGGGGAAGGTGTCCCTGCCCATGGCACAGGGACTGGAGCAGCTTCCAAGTTCCTCCCAGCCCAAAGCATTTTATGGTGCTTTGTTTCAGTGGGGTTTGTTGCTTTGTTCTTGTCTGAGAAGCTCAGAACCAGGTTTGCAGAACACCACAAAGTGCAGTTGATTGTGGCAGTGTTATCCTCAGTGCAGCTACCCAGGAGAACAGGACCTCAAAGCTTTCACACTGAAAGGCCTGGGTCCTTTCTTTCCAACCTGCAGAGAACAGGCACTTTCACCTGAAAGCAGCAGGGAAAGTCCTGAAAAAACAGGTCAGAGGCATGAAGAGACAGGATGGAACTGTGTCAGTATGGATTACAGCGGTCTCAGAAAAACCAGCATTACAAATAAGACTCCTTAGAGCTGCCTATAAATGATCTAATGGAAAAGCACTCTCAAGTGTCAAGCAGAGAAAGAAAACGTGTGAAAAAGCAGTGTAAGAGTGAATGGAAATGAAACAACCTCAGTGACATTTAGCATTCACACAAATGTCAGACTCCCCATGTCCTGGTTAAACACTCAGCTGGGGTCTCCATCTGTGTCTGGAGGGTGCACGGCCAATTTTGTAAACCAAAAAGAAACACAGCATAAAAATCAGGAATTTGTGTTTCCAAAAGGATGAAAAGTCACAAAAAATGAGACCATGAAAGGGAATTAGGGTTCTGCTCTAGAATTATTAATGACTTATTTATGGCTGAAGTCCACGCCTGAACTTCCACTCCCTCATGACGTCTGCTGTAACAGAGCTGAACATGACCTAAACCCTCATGATTTACAGTTAGAGACAAGAAGAAAAGGCATTGGCCAGGCATCAAAAATTAATCAATATTCTGAACTATTAATATCACAAGAATTCTAGAGAATTGTTTAAAGGTCTAGGAAAAAAACAGAACAAAAAACCCCACATCCTCAGCCTAATACACTGAATAAGAGCTCCAAGAATAGCATTAAGATACAGAGAAAAAATGTTCTTCAAATTAAAATGTACATGCATTTCCCTCTTTTTACCCTGTAGAGGAAAATTGGGATATGTTGTGTGTGCCATTTGCCAACAATCATCCATAATGATATCCACTGCCCTAGGACTCAATGCCCTTTGGGAAACCTCTCTAATTTGTCTGACACAAACGTGGTTTTTTTTTACCCAGACCTCCCCCAGTTCTGCATTTTCTTATCCAAAAAGATATCAAGGATAGTCTGATTATCCTATTCTAGCACTTCCCAAGAAATATTAAGTATATAACACAGCATTCCTAACAAAAGTTATACAGAGTTCTTCACAAATGTTCCAAGTAGGTTACAGAGAAACCATCCTAATTGCTTCTACTGCCACCACCCCTCATTCCTTCAGTCACACACTGAAGTCATGACCAGCCCTGGTCTCACATCAGCATGGCTTTGGTAAGGTGCTGGGTGGGAAAGGATTGGTTTTTCAGACGGTGTGCCCTTACAAAAATGCCTCAGGCACCGGTAATATTAAAATGGAAGCAGAAGCAGCACATGCAATCACTGAAAAGCAAAAACCTCTGTTCTGAATTCCACTTTTTTTGGTCAAAAATTCAAACAACTTCATCCTTCATCCTATTGCCATTACATCAAAGGACATTGATCTCCAGGATGAACTCTAGCTCAGGCTTTCTGACAGCCCTGGAAGCCGAGGTGCATGAGAGGTGTTTCTCTGCCTTAGAGCTCTCCAGCCTTACCTTCTTCTGGAGCACGTTAACCTTGCGTTCCTTCACCTCCAGCATGTCCTTGAGGTCGTGGATCTCGCCTGCCTGGGTGCCCTTCTCCTCTGCCATCTCCTGGATCTGCTTGGTCTTCTTGTTCAGCATGGTCTCCTTCTCCTCCAGGCGCAGCCGCAGCGCGTCCACCTGCGCCAGAAACACACAGGGAGCTTTGCTCAGCCCTGAGGGACAGCAGCTCCAGGGAAAGGAAACTGCACCTCCACAGGGGCACCAGGACCAAACATTCACACATCCAACAGCCCTTCTCTGAGAATTCAGCACCCACAGGATTGGGATAAAACACTTAACATAACTGACAGGAGATTAAATAGTTAAAGTAATCAACCCTGATATTCCCCGCTATCTGAGAACAATGCTCCTTGGAAAACCCCAAATCATACTTCTCACACAACACTGAATTTTTTTCCCTCAAAGTAGAAGCCAGTGCAATGTGTTGTGGAGAAGCTCTCTCACATGCAGGGAAACTGACCCCTTCATTTGAAACATCACTAATAATCAGAGAATAAACATTGACTCATTGTACCAGACACTTTATATTCCAGGTTTTAATCACAGTAGTAGCTGAGCCTGAAGGTAATGAAAGCAGAGCTCTTTGCAGCCACTGCAGATCACAACTGGAAAGAGGTTACCTTAGGATGGCTAAGAATATTTTGGCTTAAAAAGCAAAGTAATAGTTTAAATATAACATGTTTTCCTCAGCATGCAGTTTTATATTAAAGGTAAAACTGAACAAATGACACAGTACAGGATATTGTGGGTGCAATTTGGACACATAAACACACTTAGAGCTCCCATGGCCTCAGTGAATTTAGAAAAACACTCTGGGAACTCTGTGGTGACCTCAAACTTCAAAACTGCATGTTGAGCACCTTTTGCTTTTCCTTCTGCATTTTTCTTCCATATGTGAAACAAGCTCACAAGACAAAGGAAATGGCAGAAGGAATCAGAGCTACCTGAATATAAATTTGATGAGAAGAGTAAGGTCACCACAGAGCACAGACTAATCTCAAAGACTATTGTGGAACACGAAATCCAACACCACCAACCTGCTCATGACACCAAAAGAAAGGCACTGACCCCTATCCACTCAGCATTCAGGCTGGGCTCAAAGCTGCCAGCCCGGCTGCTAATCTTATTTGACAGTATCAGATTTGGTTCCTGTTAGCTGAATCCATTACAGGACATCAGTCACACGGAGTAAACAGGCTGATCAATGAATTTCTTGGTCCTTCTGCACGGCACAGGCTAGCAGAGACACGGAGTGAAAGGCTGACAGCAGCTGGACAGCCTCAGCTGGAGTAAGAATTTAGGAATTGACTCTGCTTTGGGTATTCTGAACAACATCTAGGTTTACCATATTGTTCTAATTCCATCTTATTTTGAGTTGCTAATGGCAAAGGTGTCTCTGAGGCTCTGCATTTGCAGTGTTGCACCCACCAAACCCTCCGGTGTTTTGTGTGCCTCTGACACAGAGCAGGAGAGGAGCTGCCCTGCTCCCCCCAGCGCTGCCACCTCTGTGTCTGGAGCCTTCTCACATGCACATCCGTTATTAAAATCACATTCCTGACCTCTCATCCAGCACGGAATGTCATCTGCAGGGGTACTGGAGCACCAGGTCTTACCCAAACAGGATTTATAGGATGGATAGTGTTTGCGATGAAAGGTTTAGCAGGTGGATCACGCTTTGTCCTTTTTTAAAACACACACTTCTGTAGATTGATCAGGTATGTTCTTCCCTGGGGATCTTTGATATGAAAGCTAAGAGTTACCTTTATTAATTCTTGAAGGGAAGCTGAAAATCTCCCTCACAAGAAAAATCCACATACTCTCAAGAGTTGTGTTGCAAAATATCTGAGACAGTCCAGATGCCTACAGCACAGTGTTAAGAGAAAAGAGAACATCTGCAAATAGAAATGTATCCACAGAATGCTTTCCATTTTCTGATTGATTATTCTCTTTGAACACTATATTAGCTTAGGGTTTGGGGTAAGTTGCATTCCTGGTTATATTTGTGTGAGGTCCTTGCCTAGGAAACCGTAGAAAACGCTTCCAGAAGTATTTCCAAAGGCTGGCAGGACACACAACCATCACCTTAGCACTGTTCCTGGCAGAACACTGCACTTGTTTATTCATGTCAGCTCAGTTTATGCACGGCCTCCTCCCACAGCGACAAGAATTGAGGTCTGTGGGAGTCAGGTGATGCCAACTTCAACAGAGTCAGCTCAGGATTTTCTCAGTACATGGAAACACTCCTGAGGTGCTGAGGGCCCTTCTCCTGAATTTTGTGTCCTGGACGGTTTTGTCTCAGCCCTGTGTTAACCCCAGTGCTTTCCCAGGGAGGGGCTGCCATGTCTTTAAGCTCCCAGGGCAGCTCAGGCAGCTCCAGCAAAGCAGACACCTCCAACCCTCCGAGCCACGGGGGCCACAGGCAGCTCTCCTCAGGTGGGTACAACCCCAGGACTGCAGTCCCTTCACTGCAAGGGTGACCCGTGACAAACCCTGCTGGGAACCACGGACTGGCCTTCACAGAGCAGCCGTGTGTAACATTCCAGCAGCCATAAACAACGTTCCGTGTCTCTGCTATTAATGTGTCTAGCCATACATTAGACATGAAGAACACCAAATTTCTAAGGAAAATTAGTTCTTTAGTAGCCCCAGAATAAGCACAATAAATGAAATTATATTTAATATAAATCTCATCTTAAGCCTTTCTTAAGAATCTTGAATTCTGTAATGACAGAAGGTCTTAGCTTTCAGCATATTCCCAAACTGTAGGGAAATCATTTAAATTTTCATAAGTCCACAGCGAGTTTCAGACCTCACTGTGTTTCTGAGTTTCAGGAGCTTACATTAGCAGGACTGAGACAGAAAACAGGAGGTTTTTTCTGAATTGTATCATCATCTCCACTGTACAGCAGCAAGCAGGTTATTCTGACCCTGGTGATTCCCACTCGAGTTGAAGATGTCAGTGATGCCCAGAAAAAACAGCACACTACTCTTTTCCTGAGTGATCCTTCACACCCACCTCACACCTGTTCAAGCCCTGGCTGAACCATAATTTGGATCAGTGACTCAAACCACGTTTCACCCAGGGCTATCACAGGCACAACCTCCCCTATGCTACATCCAGGCCCCAGCTGCTCTGTAACAGCAAAATGCTGGAGTTTGATTCCCTGTAGGTGGGACTACAGTGCAGGCAGCAGAAGGAACAGATGGAATGGCAATCCTGAAATGTGTGTTCAGAGCCTGCAAACGTTTCTAACTGGAGCCAGCCACTTTCTAAAGCAGATGTTGAAGTAATTCTGTATCAGCATTCAGAATTCAAAGGTCATTGAGAAATGCACAGAGATATTAAATTAAAATTGCTATGTGAGATGAGAGTTGCTTTTTACCTACTGTAGCTGTTGTTAGGCGAAGTCTCCAAGTATGAGTACATTTTAAAAAGGATCAGTTTCGTGACATTCCATTACTAACTGGCAAACACAAACCCAAAGCAGGAGTTAAGCCTTTTTACTGATAGCATGGTCTGTAATTAACACTTTAAAACTATGTTTATTCAACTGATTTGAATGCAGTGGTAGCTCAGAAGACTTAATATAATTCTCTATTTTTGACATTGATATTTCTTTTTAACTAGATTAGAGTTGACTCTTCAACCCCTCATACCAACTGCAGCAATATCCAGGATGGTCTGTAGATGAGAGCTCCAATAAAGAAAGATCCTTAGAAAAATTTATGTTCTAATGAGACGCTCAAAGCAAATGAAAACTTCCACATGATTAGATTCATTTTTCTACTGAATATGAATCTAGATTTCCCATAGGAACAGACCAATTACAGAACCATGCCAGCCTGGGCAGCATACAAAAATAAAGAATGTTCTCACTGGTTAATGCAATTTCCCACTGAAGCCACAGAAGTTGTGGCACTGACCTAAGCTGAAGGGCTCACTGGGTGAAAACATTATATGGACCAAGCCTTAATTCCAGCATAAATACTGACTTCTTTTCTGTTTTGTTTACAAAGTGACTGTACAATTTTAGAGCTATTTTTAAAGGTTTCTACACCAATTGAAAAGTTAACCACAATATCCTCTCCACCCAATAGCTCTCAAGATAAACACCCCCCAAACAGCTCACTGCTCTTTGCAGTTCTGGTGTGGCAGGTGGCAAATCCATTTCTGAGACATGAGATCCACGCTTTTTTTTCCCCATCTGTGAGCAGGTTCCTTAACAGAGGACTAAATAAGAGGCAGAGGCTTATGGAGGTATTCTCTTTTCTTTTAAAATGTCTATTTAAATATGCTTTAAAAACCTGACTCCCTGTGAAGATGTCTGACAATGTGTGCCAAACTGCAGCTCTCCTCCTCCTCACAGCTCTCTCGAGGAGTCTTGAGAGAAGTGAATTGTGTTTTACACTGAGCAGTGCTGCCAAGGAGTGAGGCCAAGCAGGATCTCACCTGGCTGCCTCATTCCCAAAGAAAACCCTTGTATGGAAAGATATCCCATCCTTTAAAAAACCCAATCATCACAGGATGCAGTGACAAACATCCCGACACTGCATGTCCTCAGCACCTTTCAGTCCTACACTTCACAGGATCACCTGTGAAGACAGAAAAAAGGCAACTGTGGAATAATTTAATTGTTGAGCTTTCTGACAGGAACTCCAACAAGGGTGAAAAACATGAGATTATCCTTCAAAAAGCATAAATATCTTCTTGGAAGGAGGAATCCAGTTTGGTTTTGTGGCGCTACATGAGAACTTCATTAGCAAGCAGCCAATGAAGAGTAAATATTCTAAAAGATTATTCAGTAATTACAAATTAGAGAGTAGAATAATTTTGTGTATTAAAGTACTTTGGCCTTTAGGTAAAATAAAATCAAGATGTTCTGAATAACTGTCAAGAGTATCTACCAATGGTATATAAGCAAGTCTTCTTGGTTTTAAATACTCTGTTTCAATAGTGGACATTTTAATTGAATAAACAGGTTTACCTACCATAAAAGCTGAAATTACGACCCTCTAGTGAAGTCTTTCAGCTGTTTAATAAAGTAAATTTCATCTCTCATGGATAGAAAAGTACTACTATTTATTATTTAAAAGTGAGAAACGTGTTTCTGATTTTGTAGGTTTGTCACAGTATGGCCCATTTAACATATCTATATTCTTTTCAATCATTGCAATGGACCAAAGCCTGCTTCTTACACCTTTGAAAACATTTATTTACCTAACACCTACTTTCAATGATATTTTGAAATAGAAATACTTATTTTAAATAGACATGTACTAATCCAGGGCACATTTCTGAACTAGCAAAAAGGAATGAACAAATTTAACAGGAGGTTTATGACTGTAAACTGGAACACTTCCCAGTTATACCCACTAATGCAATCTCAACTTCCACATAAATCTGAGAATGATCAGGAAAGCCATTCTGGAACACCAGAAGATATTTACTATGTAACTTCATTAGTGCATGTCAACAAGGCAATGAGCACCACAGATTTCCCAATTTTGGCTAAAGGAAAGATTAGGGTAGAAAGTTCAGATCAATTCTCTTATGCTCTTGAAATATGGAACCTTCTACCAGTGCCACACACAAATTTCCTGCATGCTTTGACTCTTCGAGCTGTAACAACACAAAGTTTCTGATGCATCACTGCCATCTTTCGGACCTCCACTAACACTACAATTTTCCTTTTCCTGTAACTTTTCAACATTTCATGCTTGCTCTCCAAGAAAGTCCAGGAGCAGCACATTTATGCTACAGTTATTATCTGTTTGATGTTCAGGTACACACCTAGCTCTTATGTATGGGAATTTATCAAGCATTTGTCATCCAAACACAGCTTGGAAAATATTTTTTCTTTACCTTGGAACAGGCATTCCTAAACCATGCAAGTCCATATTGGAGGTGTAAGCACAGGCTTACGAGCAAGAGTTGCTGGACATGCTGACAGGAATGGTGACGCCTCTGCAGGGTGTTTGCTATCGCAATCATCTTCCTTTTCCTCCTCTCCTCTAGCTACAAGGTCACTGCAAAGAAATCTCCCCAGCCCAGACACTGCAGCTTCTGATTCAGCCCAGCACCTCTGCACACACATTTGTCTTCAGACCAATGCCCTGGCCTGGAGAATCAAGGTGCAGTCAGACACCAGGTGCCCAGAACAAGCAGCACGGGAAGGCTGTGGGACTGCACACCTCCAGCAAGAATGGGCTCTATCCCTTTCCCTGAGCAGGCTCACCTCTGTCTGCAGGATGGCAGCTCTCTGCTCCTTGGCTGTGAGAGACTCTTTGAGCACCTCGATGTGCTGCTTGCTGTCAGAGAACTGGTTGGTGAGGGTCTCCAGCTTGGTCTGCAGCGCCAGCAGCTCCGTGTCCTTGCGCGACAGCTCCTGCTTCACCTGGCCAATCTGAAACACACCCGGGGCACGGCACAGATCATTCACACCTTCCCCAAAACCCCTGTAAACACACAGAACCATCACCAAACTATAAACACACTGAACCGCCAACAAACGCTGAGAACCCTCCACTGTCCCACAGAACTACGAAGCCTTCACTGTCCTGAGTGAAGGGCTGGCAAAAATCGTGCCACGAGCAAAGGCTACAAGGAAGAAGAGAGGGGAGCAAGGTCATCAGCCTTTCAAGGGAGGCTCTTTCTAACAGAGGCAGTTTTGTTATTTACCTTCCAAAGGAATGGCAAAGCCAGGCACCAGCAGGGACAAGGTTTATCTCCTCTGCAGCACCAGAGCAGCACAGTGTGGAAATGTCTGAAATGTCAAACCTGCAAGCTGCTCTCCAGCTCCCCACCCACCAACCCAGCCTCATGCTGACAGGGCATGGACAGACACCTTGACTTCTCCCACTGCTTACAAAAACGGCATTTATTCTCTGAAACACACTGCAGTTTGTGGAAGCTCCTAAAAGCAGATGCCAGCATTCACCAAAACAACATGAAAACTCTTTGTGGAATTGCATTTTGTTGAGAGCAACTTCCTAAGTTTAATTTAGTGATTTAAATCACTTCAGAAATGCAAATTTATTTTAACAAATGTATGCTGGATTATTATTTTTAAAAAATCCAAACAGCAAAAAATGGGAAAATATAGCAATGATATTATCTAAAATCTTAATTTAAGTGCAATTGTCACTCAAGACTATTTTTATTAATTATAAGAAAAAATTATTAAAAGATAACAGGGAAGTCTAAATGTAGTTTTAAGTCCAAATTTGTAACCAACTTTCTGGTTTGCTTCCTCACAGAATAGCAATATTTTCCTGCTACATATTATATAGCACAGGTGGATGTATTCCTAAAAACTAAGCAGTTTTCCCTTAACTTTAACAATCCTGTTTGTGACATTACCAAAAAAAAAAAAAATTCCCTTAGCCCCAAAAGTACATTGTCCAGTGCTCCAAAACAGAAATAAAAGGACAGAACAAGATTTAAAAAATTGTCCAAGTCACTGTCCACGTCTGGAAACATGGCACATGGAAGAAATAATAGTATAATTTATAATTTTTCTTAAGGTTTTGATTAGAATAAATGCACATACTTGTAGAAATAACTGAGGAAAACAAAAAGGTTGCATAAATGCAGTTTTATATTGACAAGACTGTTTCAATAATGGGCAATTTAAGGAAGAAAACTCTTTACCAAAGAGTATGAAAACAGTATCAAAATATGGAATCGAGGCCTCCTGCGCTCCAGTGTGAAACTGCACATGAGGGAGTGGGGAAGAATGAGGACTTGCATCCCAAAAAACCTCTCAAACCCTTTTTCTTAAATGGAACAATGAGAAGGTATATGAGAATTTACAGAACTACTCCACAGTTTATTGTTCACTAAATTCAAACCTGCTAGGTTGCTTTTTCATATTTTACTAAAAGCAAACATGCACAGAGGGTGATTCTGCCACCTCTGTAATGCACCCCAAGGTACTGATATCAGCAGCGCTCTTTCTGCTGCCAGGCCCAGGACAACTGTGTCAATTATTTACTGCTGCTTCTCTCTTCTGCAGCATCTAAACAAAAAAGCCTCCTTAGAAAATCTCAGATGACAAACTTTTTCAATTAGTAGTAGCCTAAATCAGAGTAAAACCCTCTCAAAAAAGACAGATTGTTTCAGGGCTCATCTCACAAGAGTCAGGCACGATGAAATCACGGTATCACCCTGAGATTCCTGTCTCCAGACAAGATTCCTGTCCCCATTTCTGAGCTGCAAACCCACATTGCCAAAGTGCCAAAGCTCCTGAGTAAGAGCACAGCACCCTCCATCCACCCTTGCAAGTGCTCACATCTCTGTTCTTGATGAGAAGCCACGTTCACTCTTGTGAGTGAAACTCTGACTCCACAGCAAAGGAATAGCCTACACTCATGCTGCTAAAACCGAACAATCAGGTTTAAAAGCGTTCAGCAGCCAAATTTCCTTCTTTTTTGTGAAACAATGTGAAGAGGGTTCAACACAAGTTTTCAAATTAGTTTTTCTTTTTTTAACTAGGAAAAGCAAATATCTTCGAAAGTCTGTCCCAAAAATGGGTGCTGAATGCTTTTGAAAATCTGCTTCAGTAGAGAAGAGTAGGTTATTGCTCAAACAGCTCATACCATTAAAAAACAGCAACAAGTACAGATACTCAGAGAGATGATGTTATTTATGGACACCAAAATCATGTGAACAAAAGGCAGCCACAAGGCTGAGCAGGCTGTTAGTTCTACTTGTTAGATCAGGTCATGAAGGAGGTCAGAGAAGAAAGCCAGAAGAGCTAGCAAGCCCCAGTGAACGGCCACTGCACACAACAGAGAGATCTTACTGCAGAGACCTCGGTCTGGAGACCAGCCACTCTTTTTTTCAGGTCCTCCCCTTGAGCCTCTTTGGCACTTAGCTCTTCCTTCAGTTGCTCTACCTGTCACGACATTGTTATGCTTTTAAATATTTATTATTTGTCAGTTTCCAGTCAGCCTGGTTCAGCCCAAGTAACTGAAAATGACAAAGAACTGAACAGCAGGATCAACGCTGGTCACTCCTCTTCCATTCTTCATTAAGTCTTCTCAAAAGTTTAATGTCTGTAATTTCATATAGGCTGCCAGACAAGACTTTGATTATGCAACAAAAGAAATATAGCTGTGGTTATGTTTACATATGTCAAGGATGTGGCACTTATCCCAAAGGTTTGAAACTGCAATTCATAAGGAAATTACAACAGGAAAAAGGACACACATCAGCTTTAGAGAAATAATGTTAATTGTCAAGCTACAGCCATAGCTCACTTATACAGTACAATGCTGAAAAAATAAATGCTGAGCCATTACAGAACAAGGCAAGATGTCAGGACTGGAGATGGGCACGAGTCATGAGCAAACAGGTACCAAACAGGAACAGATTTTCTGCAGGAGAAGAAGTGAGCAGAGCAGGAGACAGAAGAGGTTCAGAAATCCAGCAGCCTGACACATCTGTGGATCCAGACAGGGAGAGGACAACGGGAAATTGAGGAGTTGCAACAACGAAAGGAGGAAAGAAAGAAGAAAAGATGGAAGTGATGCTCTAATCTCCTCCTCCATTCCTCATTTGAAAAGGAATTTTTAATTTGAACCCTTCAGCTCCTAGAAGCAGCCCAGTGGGATAAAGAGCCAAAGGAAGAACACACAGAGTTATCTCGAGGTGTTCCAGTGACCTGGAGTGAGGCAAGAGGAAGGAACACAAACTCAGTAGACTAATCTGCTTCGGGACAGGTGATGCTGCTTCCTCCAAATCACTTCAGCCAGCATTCTTTTTTGAATTTCAAATGTTTCAGTAATTTCAAGGAGGACAAATGCAGCGGGTTACAATTGTTCATGACCTAGCAGAGTAATTTTCAACCTCTGTTCCAGGGTTTGCACAATGCTTGCAGGGATTATACATTAACTCATTTAAGGACTGTTCACAATATACTAAATTTACTGTAAAGAGGGCCTGAACCTTCACTAAATGTCAGCACTCACTGAAAGACTGAGCAACAAAGAATGGATTGACTTTTGCCTGCAGACAGTTCAATAGCCATGTCCATCTTTACACCTGAGGCCCAGCATCTCTCACTGCTGTACTTGTCCTGTACTCCAAAGAGCAGAAATTCCTGTCAGCACCACCACTGCTGTGGACTCTGCCCTCATGCTGACCCCGCTGCTGGAAGGAGAGTGCAATGCAAAGCCATTATTGTGACATTCACACTCTTCTCAGCTTTTATCTAATGGAAAGGCCAAACACTATACAACAACAGCTGCAAAAAGAAATATTTTTTTTTATCAAACTACCTTTGGGAAGACTATATACCAAATAAAACCTGAACCAATAATGGATTAGCAATGGTCCAAATAAACATAGAAGAAAAGAGAAGAAAGAAAAGAAAATCAGGCGTGACGATATAAGGAGAACTTGGGCCACTGATCTTACTGAGACACCATTATAATATTTTCAAATTGGAAATTAAATTTTTCTTAAACATTTTTCAGTTATTTCAGTGGCTTCACAGCAGGTATTGAATCAATTCTGTTTCCCAGCATTTGCCTGGGAACCCAGACACAGCTCCTAAGCAAAGCATGAGCGTTTCTCCCTCTGCTCCCTCAGCTCAGCAGCACAGGGCTGTGTCTCAGTACCTTGTTTTTCATGAACTTGGAGTGGCTGCGGTACACTTCCATCTGCTTCATCTCCTCCTCACGCTCCTCCGTGCTCAGGGCTCCGTTGGACTTGAGCATCTGAATCTCCTCCTCCAGGTCCCGCAGGCCGCGCTCCATGGAGGAGATTTTGGAATCCTGGACACAGATAAAGACACACAGTTAGAGATTTGTTAAAGCACTGCTGGAGCAAAACAGGAGAGACATGGCCAATAAATTACCTGCCCTTGAAACTGACTGAGGAAGTTCTTACAGAAATCAGTGTTCAACTCTTTACATATGACTGCTCAGATACTCATTTTTCAATAGTTTTTTTTACCTTTTGAGGAAAACAAGAGTTTAGTACTGAAAAAAGACGTGGTTCAGGGCAGGAACACCATACAGGATAAATAAAGAAAGGAACACGAGGAAATGTTGCCTTTTCAAAGAGAAATCTAAGTCTGATTGAATGGACAGCAAAATGAGACTGCAAGAATGGCAAGAAATTGGGTTTCTAGTTAATTTAATTGGGGTCACAAATGGGGAACAGCAAAGCACCATAAACAAGGAAAATGTGCAACAATCTAGCTTTGACTGGACAAAGCAGTGAAGGATTCTGGCTCACTGGTACAACGTATAAAACATTTCAGTGGGTTAAAAATGACCATCTGGAAAACTAAGAAGTCAGTGTGTCATTATCCTCGCTCTTTCACAGGACGACCAGTGATTCATTCAGTGTACCTGGTTCACTGCCTCTTCACAAGTCTTTAGTGCCAGAACAGCAAGAACAGATTCACACAGCACAGAGCTTCATGCACACTCATGATCATGGATATGTATTTGGAACTACAATCTCTTAAAGCAGTCTGGTTTTGCTTACTTCATTTCCCCAAAATTTTTAGTCCTTCCTGAAAGACAGATCTGATTTGAAACTATACTACAGACTTTCATGAAACCTTTCTAACTTTTTCTTTGTCCCATAAGCAAAGCACAGCTGAACAAAAAGCTGATTTTTACATATATAGGTTTTCACTCACGAGGTGAGATTTTTAAAAAGCATCATTATCAAGATCTAAATGGATCTCCTGCTTAACATTTGATATTTAAGTTAAAAATTGAGAAAGTAGATTTTTGCGACAAAATCAGAGGTAGTAAGGTGAAGTGATATGCTGAAACTGACAACAGTATTTAGTTTCAGTGCTCACATCATTTCTCAGAAATGCCCTGTGCTTCTCTTTTGATAGTAAAGACATTTAATGTTACCAGATGGTCGATTAGTTTTCATTACTGTGGACCACACAGACAACTAATAAAAGAGTGACAGCAAATGAAAGGCCTCAGAGTAGAAAGATGGGATGTAAATAAGGAAAATACTGATACAGAATGGAAAACGTTGCAGGAGAAAAAAGGAAAGCAAATAAAAAGGAGGGATACAAAATGGAAAAGAACAGCTTGCAAAGACAGTTTCCAATTTTTCAACTCTATTTGTCTAAACCCTGTCTGATGTACTTCACGAGCAATACAATATGAAATATGACTGCATAAAGCTGTGTAAACCACACATTTGATTGTGGCTCTTGAGCTGCTGGCCAGGTGCCATCAGTCCATTAAGTACTTAAGCTAATGGCTTAAGAATTCAATCACAAATTCATCGAGAGAAGTCAGGTTTATGATGGCATACAGACACATCTCTAGCTATATGACCCATTCTTTAAGTGGGTGTCGAGTTTGCTCACTCTGTTGATTCACAGAAAGCAAAGCAGTATTTCAAACGTTGATAACATTAGAAAGAAAGAACCCACATCATAAAATCCCACAAATCTCTCATGTTAATCTATCATTCCCATTCTTGCACTATAATGAACTTCTGGGTAACTGTAAGAAATCTCCATCTGCTGCTGCAGGCAGACAAAAGACAAGTTCCTACTGTGTCCGTCTCTTCAGTGGTAACAAATAATAACAGATACTAAAAGAGCATAAAAAATGTACTCATTTTAAATTACAAGACTGACAGAAGCAGATGGCATTTGACAGAGTCCCCCTTAGTCTGAAAATCCCATTTTGCAGAGAACAAAGTGCACTGGTGCCCATCAGAAGCACTGACCTTCATCTCAATGACAGTCTGGAGAGCCTTGGTCTTGGCCGTGTCGGGAGCGCTCTCAAAGCGACGATGGATCTCCTGTGCCAGCAGAAAGGAAAGCACCAGTCACACTGCTGGCAGTGTCCCAACACAAACATCATCACCAGCAGCTTCTCTTTCTAATGCACAGCATAGCTCACTGCTCCTTCTGATGTGGCTTTTTTCTGTTGCCAGTTGACACATTTTATCACCTCTCGTATCACAGAAAGGATTGCCAGGAGCTCACTCAACAGAATCCCAGCCTCAGGTCAAAAGGCATGGCACAAACTGCACCTTCGGGTACCCTCTCACTCCAAACACACCTGAAATGACAGCACAGTCTACTACAGAGCTCTATCACCTGCCTAATTCACATTTCTCATCTGAACTCATGGTAGTTCCTCATGAAGACACACACATATGGCAGTTGGCTGGAGGTTCACGGAAACAGCATCACTGTGGTTTCTGTTCCTACAAGTTACAAGGTGCAGCTGATGTTAACTCTTTCTCCAGCATTTTTCACCCCAGAGTGGTAACATTTAACTATCCAGGATGACCATCTCTGAGCACAGCTGGAAATACATGACTGCACAGCACACTGCTCTACAGACTCAGGGGATGCAGACAGGGGGATACAAGGTCCATGCGGTGTTTCCGTTGATATAAATTCACAGAATTATCATGCTTCAAACTGCTTGCTAAGGAATAAAATTACAGAAATCTGAAACAACTTGTTCTGTCATACAAAGCTGGGGTTTCAAGCCAACACGTGTAAAAAGAGGGGAAACAATATCGAAACTATTAACTCTCTTTCACTCTGTCTTCCAACAGTATTGTCCTTGCAGCACACTCCAGTGTAAATTGCAGGAATGTGAATTCTCTGGGAATGTTCTTATTCTCAAATGCCAGAAACATACTTTGGTGCCACAGAGCACAAACTGTGATGCCAGTTAACCTAACAATGGATTGTGTTATGTGCCCACACACAGTCTATCCATCCACTCCCCTCACACACCTGAAAGACAAATACCAAGAGCCATCCACAAATTTGTATTTTCAACAGACATAGTTAGAATTTTGCATGGCAGTCATCCATGCAACTAGCTCCACACAATTAATTACTTGAATGAAAAATGTAGAGTTGCACAGTGCTTTTCAAAACCACTGCAAACACTGCTTGTAAGATTGTGAAGCTCTTACACAGCTCTGAAGTGAGCAAGATTGAAATGTGTTGTGACATGACAAAGGCCACAAGAATCTTGCCTAAGTCTAGCACAAGACCATTTGTATAAGTTGATGCCCATGAATGGTAATAACAAGAAAATCCAACAGAAGGTTTCTCTGGTTTTAAATACTCCATTTACATATTTTTGGAAAAGCTATTTTTACAAGTGTGTTTGCAGTGTACAGTGACATCTCTGAAATAAAAAAGATCCTCCTGAAAAAATAAACCTGAAAACCCCTCTAAAAATATTTTCTTTCTCCTAGAGCAGCAGAAAACTTGAGAGCCTCTGCACAAATATTACTGGCACCATACAGACCAGAGTGGAGCAATACCATTATTATTCTACTTACCTGTATCTACATTCCCAAAACGGATTTACTCAAAGAAATTAAAACAAACTCTTGTGAGCTTTTAGCAACTGAGAAAACAAAGGATAAGAAGGTCAAAAATTAACATGGCATAAATCTATTTCGGATGCTGTACTATTTTTATTTTAGCACTTAGGTGTTTCCACTTGTGCAGAGGCTGTTTCTGACCTGAGAATGTGAGATCAGCTGCTGCCCTGGAAATGGGGAGGTGAACAGGCAGCAGAACTGTGTGTCTGCAAAGGGATCACACATCAGTGTCTGCTGCCACACTGCTCACAGAGAAAATCCTGCCAAGCTCCTTCCTGAGGAATGCCTGCACCTCCTCTGTCTGGAGTGATGCTCTCAAAGGAAATGTCCTACTTCTACTGCCTGAAGT
Source organism: Bombycilla garrulus (assembly GCA_013400315.1). Classification (NCBI taxonomy): domain Eukaryota; kingdom Metazoa; phylum Chordata; class Aves; order Passeriformes; family Bombycillidae; genus Bombycilla; species Bombycilla garrulus. The sequence goes on along the minus strand of VXBU01009662.1, from coordinate 44,081 downwards.
AATTCCACAGTGCTTTGGATGACATAACCTGCTGAGAAATAACACCTCCCAGCTCCTGCCTGCACAGCAAGGGCTGCGCTTTGGCAACGTGCCCGGGATCCTGAAAAAAACCTACAGGCAGACTGAGCCTCTCTGGAGCACAGACCGAAGGAAAGCAGTGCCCAGATCCCCTCTTACTCATGAAATACAGGCTGCACCCTTGTCTTCGATGCAAAAATACCAATATATCATCTCTCTGATGTGTTCAGATTCTGCTGTGCACACACACCCCAGAGATGGGTGGAAATTCAGATCTGAACCTGAAAAACAGGATAGTTAAAAACACAGGGCCACACACAAATATCAGGATCAGAGAAACAGAAACCCAGCCCTTCATTCCTGGCAAGTTATCCACTCTGATAAAGTAATACAGCAACGCAATATAAAATAATACTATGTAAGTAATACATAGTCATGTTACTAATTACAAATAATAAGTACTCATTATTACTTGTAAAAGTCAGCGGGCACAAGACAGCTTTTACTTATTACTTGTAAAAGTAAATACTTTACTTTTTGAAGTTCCTTTACCACATTAAGAACTTTCTCATGTAACTGTTATTGTTTCCTAACAGGTTAGTAAAACTTAGTATCTTTGCACCTTTGAGTGCAAATTAAATTTTTATAATAAGGGGTGGCTCACAATAACCTATTTAGTGTTATTGCTTTCATATACTCAATGACTCCTTCATTTAAAAGTGATATCAAAAAGAAAAAACTAAATTATGGTGCAAATTGATTCCAACTCCAAAGTACATTCACAGGCAAAAAAAATGGGTTGTTCTGTCCAAAAAAAAATCTTTAAGATTCCGTAAGTAAAATCTGAAGACTAGAAATAGTTCTAAACAAGGTGGGCACGTCCTCCAGAGTAGGGGTTTATACTTCATTTAATTTTTTTTAATTAAGAATATCTGTCTTCCTTTTCAAGCAAATCTACCACAGAAAAAGATCTGAACTAAAGGTGTGTATCATTATTAGAGCTGCCAAGCACTTCAGCAAGGCAGCACAGAGCCCCTGTGAGGAACAATACTCTAATTTTCTGGTCAGCATAATTACACAGAACAGCTGATCAAACACACTGAGAACAATGAATACCTAAAGAATAGCTGGGATAAAGTGATTGTAACACATCACAAATAGTTACAAAGTCCACGGGGTTTTTTTGAAAATAATTCAAAAATCAAGACGACAGTTTAGAATTGAAGGAGTCCTCAATCCTGAGCAGTATTATCACTGTAAATTATATGAGGCTTGAATTTAGTCCAAAGTTTTTCTTCCTTCATAACCTGTCCTCATCATTCATTGTTATTCCCTCAGATACTCCTGTGTCTGATTTTAGGACAAATGTGAAGGTGCACTTTCAAGCAATGATGTTTTTACAGTGGGGTGGGCTACATGCTTAAAAATACAGCCAGTGATCTCTCAGTGGGCACAAGAGAAGCAGTGAAGGACCTGCCTTCCATCTCCTGCCAAACCTGCATTGTCAGGCAGCACACCCCACATGGAAAGTAACAGAACATGCCATTTCCTACATTCATTTCTTTTTAAAAACATCTCCAACACAATGTGTAATTAAAAGCACAGTCATGATTCTGGCTTTTTTAAATCTCAACTATCCATATCTTTGAGTAATCAATGGTAATGCCCTGTGCTGGATCTTTGCACCATTCATTGGACTGGACAGTTTTGACTAAAAACCTGGTTTATTCTCCAGCCTTATTCTCCATGCCTTACTAAATGAGTGTTTTATCTTTTGTACTTAAAGTTTAGCCTGTCAGATGGTTTTCCTGCCTACCTAGATTTTAGCGACCTAGTTCCAAGTAATTACAATGAAATGCAAATGTTACAGCCAAAGGAAAATTCCAGGAGCGTCAATCAGCTCAGTACTAATGATCATGGTTAATTAAAAAAAAATATTTAGTAGCTATAGAAGATAAAACAGATCTTCAGTTGTGTAGAAGGACAAACCATACCTGACTAACCTGATTTTCTTCTAGCTGGCTCTGTGGCTAAGTGGGGAGCACTAGAACTGACTGGAGGCTGCAGAGACGATGGGAACAAAAGTTTTTGCAGAAGTGAAGGATGACAGGCAAGAGGCAGAGTTTGCAGCACTGGGAATTTTGACCTGCTAACACAGAGAAGATTTTACCAGGAGAACAAGCAAAGGCAGGAGCAGGTGCCCAGAGAGGCTGTGGAATCCCCACTGCTGAAATTGCTGCTTTGACAGAAGGCTGTGTGGAATAACCTGTGGGAGAGCCCTTTCATCTGCATGACTCATTTATATAAATATCTGCACTACCTGCTGCCAGAAGCTGACTGGATACTATCACAATTGGTTGGGTGTGGGATTTTTTAATGCATTTTTTTCAAAAAGTGCTCCATACCAGTAATTTTAACTTCTGTTTCAGCGAGATGTAAAAATGAACTGAAAAGAAGAACATAGAACAGTCCTGTAGAATTTATTTCATTGCTATTAGAGTTTTTTTGCTACTAAAATTACATAGTTATACAAGTCTGGGAGCAGTAATCATAGTAGCTCCTTCGGAAATTATTTCTGCATTTTTCCACTTGTCATTTCCTGCAGTTGTGAGCCCAATCAACATAATTCCCTGAAAAAAACCAAGTGACTGCATTCAGAAAGAGCAGAACTTTGAAGGATGTGCTGGCAATTGCACACACACATTGATAGTGGAGGGTGAAGTTGCTTTGAAGCTCAGTTACCCCTGGCTAAAGAAACTCATCTCTGTTTTGCAATTGTATTAATCCACTGAGAGGATTATTTCTAAATCCAATTAAAACCTCAGATATTAGGACACTTAAGTTTGTTAACAAAGGCATCACCTAAAGTGAAAATTAAAGCTCAGCCTCCTGCTCATCTCAGTATTTCAATCAGCAGGAAACAAAAGCAAAATCCCTCACAATTTTGGCATTAGAGTAAAAGCGAGGTAAGATGAGAACTAATTGAAACCATCCAATTATTTGTGAGCAGCAAGCATTGTGTGGAAATCTAACTACAGAAGAGTGAATTCAAAAGCTGAAGAAAAGTCAATTAAAAATTAAAACCTTAATCTTGTACAACTTCATTTACATATGTGCTATTAATAATTGTTTCTCTTTCCTATTATTTAAGGTGCAAAAGCACTCATTTTGTACTCAAATTACCTTCCAGCTTGTTCATGGTATTTTTAGGTGTTTTTCCCTTCCACTACAAAGTTTGATATTTGTGGAAACAAATTTCCACAAATCTCATTCCTACTGAAAAAAGAAGTGCAGGATCATGTGTCCATCTCCAAGGAAAGCAGAGCTAAGATGGAATTTGTCAACAGAGCAAATCAAGTAACATGTATCGACAAAGAAAATCTTCTAATACACCACAACATCAAAAGACATTGAAGTTTAAGCATTTTAAACCTCTTATCAGATTTATGCAGTTTCACATAGTTTTAAAAAATCCCATCTGAAGGATATACAAGCACTGAAATGAAAGAGTAAGAAATTTTTCTGTATGTTGAAGACTAGGCCATTCATATAGAAAAATAATGTTTTGAATTAAGTACAAGAAATAAATAATTAACCCTATGGTAGAAAAAGCACATGAAGAAACCCACTGAAATTTTATTATTTCACTTGGATGAGACCATAATTATACTAAAGAAAAAACATCCTGACAGATGACTGGAGCTTTGCTTTCTTCCATTTACTTAAAAGCCACACATTAAGACGCTACCAACCTCTGCACTGAGAAAAGGTGAAAATAATTTCATATATGTTTGAATATTTTTAACTGTCATTCTTACCTAAGGTGACATTTAGAATATTCCAAACTAAAATGGTATTTAAAAAATTTAAATGCATAAAAAGTACATCATGCATGCTTTCAAGCTGCAATATCCTGTTTTCTCAGATTTTGACCTACAAAACCTCTGCATGTTTTAAAACCAACTGCAGCCCAAACAAGCAATTCTAATAAAGACATAATTACTTAAATTATCTTGATTTAAATCACTTCTCCCTTTGCCATTTCCTTCTAAAAGGTCAGAAGCACGAAGTAGCAATAAAAAAAGGCAGAAACTTCATTTTTTACCTCATCAGAAAGATATCCCCTGATACAACGGCAGGAAGAGTTCCAGTTACTGAATCTATCAACTCCTGCACAACAAAACTTCCCTCTTGAAGCATCTTATTTATGTTGCAAAACCCTGGCACGGGACAGCAGTGTCCTTTGAGTTAACTCTAATTGCTCCAATTAAAATTTCCAAACCCTCCTCTGAGCCCGGAGCAGAGAAGGGTAAGAATTTTAACACACCCATGGAGAAATAATTTGCGTGCAGAACTTGTCAGAGCTCATTAAGAGCCGGGCAGACAGGGGAGCCAGGCTGGGCACGGGGCACAGCTCAGCAGGGACACTGGGGGACACTGGCAGGGGGACAGGGATGGCACAGCGGGTGCCACGGCCCCTCTGGGCTCCCTGGCCAGCTGAGGTGCCAGCTGTGCCCGTGCCAGGCTGAGCACCCTGTCTGACCACCCACTGCAGTGCCTGCTTTACATACAAAACCTCTCTTCATTTGTTAAGCACTCCATCCCTAACTCCTTCATTCAGTTTTGTAATCAACTGGAACAAAAATCCATCTTGTTTGAATGGGCCCAATTATTTAAAAAAAAATAAAATTAAAGTCAAAACTGTAATTTACTATCACACAGTTCCCAGACACAAAGTATAAAGCTCCTCCTTCATTCCACACCAATGTAACATGCAAGCCTCAGCTCTAGAATTGCCTTTTGAAGGAATAAACCTCCAGGATAAAGAGCCTTCTTTCCGTTTCCAAAGAAATGGTTGTGGCCAGCCATCGACACTTACAGTCCCTGCTGCACTGTCCCTGCACATCCCAGTCTGCCCACAGCACTGCAAGAGTTTGGAACACCAGCCATGGATGCAGGCACACCATGTCCTGCCATCAGCTGCACTGGTATAGGGACCATTAATCTGTGTTAATAGATTAATTAACATTAATTAATTGTCCTGTGGACCCCATTTCTAATCAGAAAAGTCCATTCCTAATCAGTGCCTCTAGCACTGGGGGGAGCAGGAGGCTGCCAGAAGAGCACAGCAAGCCTGGCTATCTTTGGAGCTATGGGGCAGCACTGCTAATTCTGCAAGAGGCAGCAGTCAATGCAACCTGGGAGCTATTCTGGAAGCTGCAGTCCAGCTGCTGCACTTCATCAGCTATTTCATCCTGGTATGAAAATAATTTTGTTTTTGAAAGTCAGGTCTAGAATACCAACAAAAATAATTGCCACTAAGACTGAAGAAGGGGTGTTCGAAATAGCAGCGAACTTTTGATAAGCTGTGAGGCTTGTTTTCCAGGCTAGAGGAATGTGATGCAGCCACACTGTTATCTGCTGAAGGCAGGGCATTCTGATGTTCAATGAGACATCTAGGTTTTAATTATTTGTGTTAATGAGAGAATGTCCTCTGTATTAGTTGCTGAATACATCCTTTACTGGATAAAGCAACTTTCCCATGGACTTAGATAAATAATTTCTTGAGATCTTCAGAAGTCAGGGCAACTGGGAAAAGCTCAAGAGAGTCAAATTGCTTATGGAGACATTTCTCAGCAGCTGCAGGAGAATCCATTTCATAATCTGGATTTGGGAGACTGAGACAGTGCCCTGGGAGGTGATCAAAAACATGGGATGTCTTTTACATGAGCAACAATTAAGCAGCACTGGATTTTTCAGCCCAGAAAAAGGGAGATCTTGGAATGGATATAAAAACCTAAAACTGTGAGTGACACACAGTTATAATCTTATCAGAACTACAAACATGACTTCTCCTAGAACCTCTTTTCCTTAGGAAATCAGTGCAATCTTTAGTACAGTAACAGCAAAAGCCCAGGAAATCAATTAATTTACATTTAATTTTCAAGGTCATACTGCTGACCACTGTAACTGCACTGCCTGCCTGAAATCCTGTCTGATGGCCTTGAGTTTCAGCATCACACCTGGAACTACAGGTACGCTTCCAAGTCAGAAAACTGAGGGATACCTTTTTGCTTCAAGGTGCAGATCTCTAGTGTTATTTCCAGCAAATACTCTACCAGATATCCTTGCAGAGTCACAAACAGTACTAGTGCATTCTGACATCTCAGAACCTCTTTTGCTAGGATGGTCAAAACTGCTATTAAAACTTTCTGATGAAATATGAACTGACCTCCCAAGCTCTTGTGAATCCCTTTGAGATACTCACATTTCCTTCAACAGCAGAGGAGGAAGAGAAGAGTTTAGTATGCCTTTATTGACAGAAGCATTCACAGAAGCATTCAGCATGCCTTTCCCAATACTGGGAATGCTAGATACAGAACCATCGAGAAAGAAGATTCATTTCTTCAAGGCAGCTCAAAAAGCCCATTGTTAGTATCTGGGGTAGCGAAGGGCTAAAATAACCTCCAGCTATGGAAATACAGGTGAACACCACAGAGGTCAGCTGAGGAGGGTGATGCAGACACCCCGGCAGGTGACACCTGGGCAGCAGCTGTGAACCACACCCTGCAGAGTATCTGGGTGCTCAGGCAGTGAGCTGCAGTTCCTGTGACTGTGTCCAGCCTGCCAGAGCCCCAGGCAGGAGACCTGAGTTTGGTGCAGGTAAGTCTGAGGTCACGGAGCTCAGCCCCGCTCAGGGCTCAAGGACAACACACGGGAACAAACACAGCCATTGCTGCTGTCACCCAGCTCCACAAGGAGACAGCGTGGCACATTTCTGAGGCCATGGGGGTGCTCAGCTGCACAGCTGGATCCCACACCATACCCATGGTCTGAGCCACAAATCACATCAGCTTACACCCCTCAGTGAATCGGGGCTGGGGAAGCAGCAGGGAAAATTCATTTGAAAACACTGCATAAATCCCATTTGCACTTTCGAGTCAGTAGGCCATCTCTACCTCCTCTTCTACCCCAAAGACCAGGATTTAAATGACTGCTGAGCTCCAAATATGTGCGAATGGAACAAGAATTCTTATCTCAACATCTACTCATCAGCAGCGGGAACAAACGCAACCGCACTCCTCCAAAATTGCACAGCTCCTGCCAGCTTCTCATTTATGTTGCTGGACTTAGAGCAGAAACAAATGGAAGCCATTTCAGGCTCTTCCTGAAATAGTTACAAGAATTGGAACAGAATTATCATTGGTTGCTAAATAAAGGAAAAAACTGTAGTGCAGAAACTCTGGAATCATATTATCTTCACTCCAGACACTCAAGAGATTACTGCTCTAAAAAAATAAATCTGGCCTAAATCTGGCTCAGAAATGCAATGGGCTCCAGCTTTCTTATATAAATGCTTGCAAGAGCACAAGCACTATGGGTCAGGCCCTGGAAAACATATGAGTAAGAGGTATTAAGAAGTATTTATGTGCTACATACACTCATCTCAAAAAACTCTTGGAGGCCTTGCTCTCCTGCTTAGAGAGGGGCTTTAAATCTTGTGCCCACACAGAGCTCTCCAGAAATGCTGAACCATGAGACACACCAGTGTGTAGAGTAGGCCATTAGACTGATACACATGGTACAACACACAGACAGCTATCAATCCATGCCTCAGTGACAGCTGTAAAATCACCTTTACACAGAACCTCAGCACCAGTGAATCCATGTACACACCTTGATCTGAGCATCTACACAATCCATGCTCAATTACAAGCCTTTTAGAAGGTAATACTCAATACTTTAGGAGGCTGGTTGACAAAAGGAAAATCCATTTAATAATATCAAAAAATGTAACAACAGTGGCTACATAATAACTCATTTTCTTTCATTTATTTTCCTTCATTTACTAAAATACTTGTATTATATATAGACTATATTTTGTTATAATTAGTTGAAAACGATAATTGTGAAGAATGCCTGCCACTGTACTCTTTTAAGGTACAGTACAGACATAACAGTTTTTCTGTTTTCAGAGGGATGGTGAGAAGGGGTTACTATGTGTGCAGCAGTGTCTCTTTAAGACATCTTTTTCTTTGCTGTGCATCCAGGGCAGCTAATAGTTTTATCAAATACCCTTCACAGCAAGATGACTGTTTCCATGGAAACTGTAGAGCAATCATCCATTACTCCTGCAAAAATTTCTCTCTCTGCTCTCACCTAAATACAGGTAGCTACTTTCTCTCTAGCTACAATAGAACAGAACTCATTTTACAGGCTTTGGGACAGCTCACCTCCAGAGCTTCCTGTGGAGACTACAGAGCAAGTGGGGCCCCACAGCACAAAACCCAGAAAGGTACACACAAGGAAGCCATAAAGAGGTTTTAAAATAGGCACCAATGTCTAATCCAATGTAAAATACATCTTACAGAGAAGATGGAAGACTCCTTCCCCACAACTGTGAAATGGATGGGAGACAGGAGTTTAAGACTGGAGATGAATGCTGAGCCGGTCACTCACCTCTCTCAGCATGTTGTTTTCCTTTTCCTTCTGCTCCAGAAGGCTTTCCAAGTGGTGCACGTGCATCTCTGCCTCGGCCAGGCGGCGCGTCCGCTCGTGGTCCTCCTCGGTGGCCTTTGCTGACAGCCCCTTACTCTGCAGCATCTCCAGCAGCTTTTTGATGGACTCGTCGCGGGCGTTCAGGGTCTGTTTCTGGGTCTCGATCCGCAGCTCCATCTCCTCCAAGGTTTTCCTGAGCAGGAAGAGCTCCTTGGCCTGGCGCTCGTGCTCGGCGTGCAGGCGCTGGAAGTTCTCCTCGGTCAGCTCGGCCACCAGGGGCTCGCTGCTCCTGCTGCTGCTGTCCTGCTGGAACAGCTGGTTCAGGTCCCTCTGGATCCGCAGCTCGTCCTGCAGGGCCTGGATGGTCATCTGCATGTGCTGGGAGAGCAAACACACACGTCACAGGAGAGCCTCCACCGCAGAAACAAAGCGAGCGGTGTGGGCCACATCAGAGCTCCCGAGCCACCAGCCCAGAGGAAACCACAGGGACAACAGAACAACACTGGGGTTTTTAAGGACAACTGAGGTGGAACCGGGTCGCACTACAGAAAGTTCAAGTTCCTCCTTCTATGCCTGGCAGAGGTTGTTTAACACTCAGACTCTTGCTTGAGTGACTCTTCCACTTGCATCAACTTGAGAGAGCGACTGTTTCAAACAGGAAAATGTCAGCAGCTCCCAGCACTGGTGTCAGGACCCTTCCCAGTGCTCACCTGCCTCACAGAACAGCTCCAAAGAAGAGGACCCAGAATTGCTATAGAATTACTCTCTTGGCAAAGCAGAGACTGCTTATTAGCATTTAGGTATCACCCACAAAACCTCCATCAGCTGTGAAGGCTCCCAAGGTCTCCAGCACTAACTCTACACCTAACACAGATTTCCCATTTGACTCAGGGAAGAAACTTCAGCACGCAATGAAGAAGCACAATTATGGAAAACTGGGTAAATGCTGCATAGGAAAAAGGGTCACATCATAAAATTTAATGCATGAGGATTTTAGCACAGAAGAGAAACTACCACCTCACAAACAGGAATATGAAGTTAATCAAATGATCAGCAGTAATTTGTTGTTGTGCAAGACAATAAATCCTGTCTCAGTGACTGAATACAGTGGGTTAATATAATGGGACAATATGGCAGAAGCACAGTTTGCCCACAAAAAAGTCCTCACTTTATACTTCAGTAAATCTTCTCGGATTTACTTCAGTTTTTTCTTCTGTGCGCGACAGAAGTACTGAGCCAGTAACAGAGAAGTACAAACACTGCAAAAGGTTTGATTAGCAGGAATGAGATGCACACTGAGTGATGCATCTCTTCTCCCTTAAGTGAGGCAGACATGCTTACAATTTAGTCTGAGTGTAAGTCAGATGCACTGATCCCTGGGGTCTACACTGATATTACAAAAACCAGTGTCTGCAATTCAGCTACTTCCAGTATGCACTAGGCTGAAGCTCTAGAATAAGTTACATTTGATGATCAGGCTTGATGCAGCCACACTGGTGGGGTCTGAAATGTGCAAAACCAATGTTTTCTATAAATCCAAGTACTTCATTTTATTCTAGTATTTGTAAAAAGAGCAACTAAGAAGATCTGGGTTTAAGCATTACTTCAAGAACGTGTTTATCACAATTTTTATGTAAAATGCCTTAAAGATGTTAAAAACCAGCTGACCTCCCACCACCCTCAAGCACTGTGATTCTATGCAAAGACAGCATTTACAGCAGAACTACCTACCCTTAATCTGTTTTAGAAACACAAAGGGTTCGTTTGGTTGTACAGAACGGTGCATAACAGCAGTCCAAACCCATTTTCTTTGCAGAACTCACTATGTTAGACCAAGCACTGTCCCTCCATTTGTGCTCTGGCCTAGAGCAGCTTTTCCCAGCCAAAGTTGCTGTGACACCCTCAGCTCACCTGAGGCCACACTGCCACTGAAGGGAGCGGTCTTGCTGTCTGCCCTTCCTTAGGTGGCTGGCACTGACAACAGGATCAAAACTGGAGCTGATGGCTGAAGATCAGCCCCAACAAAAACCAAACAAAACATCTGAGCAGCCAGATCCATAATTAAGTGACAGTGTGGCCACATCAGAGCTGCTTCTGGCCCAGCAGGGGTGCCAGGGGCTGGCAAGGAGCTAAATAAAATGGAATGATCCTTAACAGCATCAGCAGAAACTGAAGTCAGCTTAAATGCACAGCTCTGTAGCTGGTTTACGATGCTGTAATTGCCTTTTCTCCTATTTCAACAACCCAATACCTGGCAGTTAGCAATTTGGTTAATCTGAAAGTACACTTCAGGTCATAGAAACTGTGTGACAACACAGCACAGGTACATTAGGTGAGAGAATATGTAATTACTCTATTCTGAAAGGTACAGTGTGTTTACATATTGGTGGATGCTCAGATTTATTTTCAAGTAAGATGAAAAAATATGTGAAGGCAATTAATATTCACTTCCAAAATGTTTTCAGAACTCACCTTCTTTTTAATTAAAGATCTCAACTTTCAGTTATTGACTGTGGTTTGGAGAAATGACAAAGTGAGAATGCCAGAACCACGTCCAAGCCTTGAAACTGAGGCACTAGAGGTAGGCAGCCAAAACTGCCAAATCTGTTCAATTAATGTGTGTTGGTGGAGCTGGAAGAGAAAACCTCTGCACTCCTTGAACACCTGCCTCACCTGCACCTGTACCCCAGCAATAAAGTCAGCAGGACTACAGCAGCAGTAGTGAGACAACTGGTTAAAATTTGGTTAAAACTGAACAATAACCCCACGAGACAGAACTCCACAATTCCACACATGAGTTAATCCCATTTGTATTTGAGAAGCCCTACTTCTCCACAGCCCAGCTGGGTGTTGTTCCTCCAGCTAACAAACAAATTCCCACATGCTCCCACCTGGCTCTCCACATAGTGCTGCTTCAGCATTTCCTTTCTCCCAGGCCAGAAAAGAGCTTCTTCTCGACAACCACATCATCTATTAAATGAAATTATTTCCTCTACTCAATGCAGTCTCGGACCAAACTTGGGTTATTTATAAACATCAATGGCCTAAATCACCACAACCAAATTCTTCATTTTTACCATCTGATCCGCTGGGAAATGTCATTTCAGGTTACACAGACAAAAACTGTGTCTTGCACCCACAGAAATTACTTCCCCTAAACATGGAAATGCCTCCATGGAACTTTTGGGTCATTGAACCAAAATCTATTACATGATTGAAATAAATGATGTGGACAACAAAAATTAATACCAGTGACAAACAGGATTTACTGGTATCCATCAGTCTGTGAAATAAAGACAGGGGAGTTTGGAATACCTGACAATTGTCAGCAACTGCCTCTAACTCAGTTTCCCAGGAAAAATGAAGAGGTGGGGTTAGAGGAAAAATCAGAGCTGAGCTTATGAATAACTCTCACTGTTCTCTGAACTGCTGCTCAGCCCAGAACAAACTTTATTATGTGAAAGGTAACTGGAAAGCACACCACAGAAGATTATTCAGTGCTTTCGACACCCACTCTTTTCCAGAATGCAAAATGTATGCAAAATGGGTTCTTTTCTCTGCTTTCCAATTTTTTTATGATTCTCAGAATAATAGAACAATATTCTTTACTAGCTGGTACCATAACTAAACTACTGTTTCAGTTAAAATTTCTCATCCTCCATATGATTTCAAAGAAAACATCATTTTCCCCCTGAAGGAGCAGGCAGGCAAGCTTTACTAGCTTCTCATCCATTTTCTAGACTTCACTTTTAAATCAGGAATTATCCTGGAAAGGCAAAACATTTTCCAAGCTCATGCAACACAAGCCACTGATACATAATGCTATGTCTAAAACCTGACTAGAGATCTCAAGAAAATTTGAAAAATACTGTTGAAATAGTCTTATCTAGAAATAAATACGTAAAAATACTTTCAGTATCACTCAGATTCATTATGTCATACCCTACCAAGTAAAAAACAATCATGCTTTTGTGAAACAGTTTAATGCAGGCAATGTAATTAAAGTCAAAGCAATTATGATGAACCTGTACTTTGCTTGAAATTTATTGCCCTTATCTCAAATCTTGAGGATTCCCTGTTTTTTCCAAGTAATGAAAACTGGTATTTAAGCCTCACTAAAAATTATAATGATGCCTGCAAAGCACAAAGGCGTTTTTGTGAGCACAGTTCTTTGGTGTCACTGGTTAGTTATGTCCAATCAATTTTTCCCTTGGCAGAGCGAAGCACCTCCACCTCATCTCAAACACAGGTCCTGGAAGGGCAGGGTGCAAACATCACCTTACAGCAGGTGTGCCCGTGTTCCCTCCAGGGCTCAGCACAGACCCAGTCTGTTACCCAGCAGCCCAGAATTCCCATCTCCCAGCAGCAGAGCACCATTCCATCTCTGCCTGCAGTTGCCATCTGCCACACCCTGGCAGGCTGCTGAGCTTCCCGGGTCTGTCCTGCAGGCCCAGGGCGATGCAAACACCTGCACTGCTGAGCCTGGGAACCTCGCTGCAGGCACCTCTTCTCATCTCTCTCTGCTGAAGCTTCTCCTTTTTGCATAAAATATTTAAAGATTCAGGAGGCCTGACAGAAAGTATTAAAGAGAGCACAGCTTCTTATTCCAATTGCTAGCACACATAAGAACAGAAAGACCTGAATAGCAATACTTCCAGCTAACTTAAATGTTTATCATCTCACCATTCCAAAGGAAGAGGGGGAGGTGCATTTTAATTTTCTCAATCAGAAAAATAAATTTAATGGATATTCCACAGCCAGGATCTGTATTCTAACCCTGCATTTTAGATCAAAAGGAGGCAGCCACTGCCACTACCATGATTTTGAAAGAAAGGATTAAATTGTGATATGCTTTTTAGAGCAAGGATTTCCACACTCATCTTAGCAAGACAGAGCTTGACCTACCAAGTTACAGTGTTTAATATTCCAATATGCATTTGTCCATTTGGGTTTGGATGCCTGATTTAGATTATTCATACTGCAGACACTGTCTGTGTAACTACTGTAATCAGACATACAACTTATCCCATAATTTATTCAAGAAGTCTAAATGCCTAAATGAGACCTCTGGGTTCTGCAATGCAAGCAAGGCACCTAGACACCAAACACTTCCACAGCAGAATTCCCTTTAATCTCCTCTATTTAAATTCTAAGTAGGTTAAACCGAGAAAATTCCTTTAATTTTTGAACACCAAGAAAAAATACAGTACGTTCAAGAGAAGCCTGAAAAAATCAGCAAAAAAGAGAAAGCATGTACTCTCTCGCAGAAACAAGGGGAAAACATAACACGCAATTATGTGACAGTGTCACAGAAATGTGTCACAATGAGGTGGGAAGCATTGTTACATTCTGCTCAACTCAACCACTTAAAAGAATTTCTCTGGCACTGAAGATTCAATCATGAGAAGGGGAATGTAGGGTAATGGCAAGGGCAGGGAGGAAAAGAGAGGTCCTACCAGAATATTTGGGGCTGTGAAAGCCCCCACCTGGAAGAGAGAGGTTGAAGCTCTCACTGATCTTCACATGACCCAAAGGAAGATGTGCTTGGGCAGATCTCTACAGAAAGGACTGAGAGATTCTGCTCTGCACAAATATCTGAACATTGACTGACTTCAAAACTCAAACTTGCATTCCTCACATGGTGTCATGAAGGGAAGAGTGGCAGGGTCTTTGCTCAAATCAGCCAAGAGAGCCCTCAGCAACTCCCACACTCTATTTCCTGCTTGGGGTAATCTCATCTCACTCTTACCAGATTCTTAATCACAAGTTCCACTCCACACGACAAAAAAATCCTAACCAGAGTTTTGCTGAAATCAGCAGATTCAATAAAAGCTTCTTATAAAAATATTACTGACAAATTTAAGATATTGAAAATTTCCTGTTAACCCACAAAGCCAGTACATCCTGTACAGAACGAGCTGTGTGGTAATTAATTGCTGGCTGAGGTTAAACCACAACAACACGTTTCCTTTTTTTTATTATATATCACATAGTTCTGTATTTCTTTTTCAGGAGCCAACCCAGGAACAAAAAAAATCAAAGTTAAAAAAAGAGACAAATGTAATTTGTTTATCAAACACAAACTGAGTTCTGGAAGATGCCCATTTACAGCTTATCTATCCTTCAGCCAATTATTTTTACAGCTGGCAAAGAGAGACAAGGTACACAAGCTTTCAGCTACAAAAGGCATTGAGTCTGAAATGTACTTGTAGTACCTATAAACACTGCCCTACTTTTGTTTTTAGTTCACCATGACTACAATGCTGTTTCTCTAGAAATGAAAGATTCAGTAATTATGATATATTTTATTTCAGAAGGACAATTTCTGTAAGGTCTGTTCCTCAAGTGTACATTACCAGAAAACAAGAGAACGTAAAGGTGCTTTTTTGTCAGCAAATCCACACGCACAAACTTCAGCATTGTGACAATAACTCACTTTTTTTGAACAACAGCATTTCAAACATTTGTAAGAGGATGAACCACGCTCAATCAGCTCAAAGGAAACCCCACATGCATAATGGCAGACAGCAGGATCTGCTCACTGAAATCACTCCCTGCCATGCCCAAGGAGTTAAAGTTCTGGCAGCATTTCTGGGCAAGGGATCCTGCTGAACGCCCTGCAGAAGCAAAGGCTGCCTGCCTGAGGGAGTCCCTGCTGACATTCAGCTGCAGCCCACGCAAAGACTTTGCAGAAAGGGCTAATGTCAGGTGTCCAGCAGGGCTGGGAAGAAACACAACTTGCTGATTCCAGAAATGCTACATATTCCCTCTAAGATGGATCAGGAGCTTCAAAACCCTGATTTAAATGGAAATGAGTGGGTGATTTTTATAGATTAAAGCTCAGATACAAAATACTGCTATGATTTTAATAGGATTTAATTTGTGAGAGTCAAAGAAAGAGACCTGTATTTTAAAGACAACCCTGCATTGCATTATCCCTGAAACAGCAGAAGGGCAAGATGGTAAAAAAGTGCTACAGATAAAGAGCTTAAGTTGTCAGTAATACATCTGTCAGCTGAACTAGACTCACACAAAATGACTCATTTAAGGGGGCAGTGTGCAGCAGCATAATTCCTTTGCTCCTGTTTGTACAAAAAAAACCCAACAAAGCCCAAAGAAGCCTAGAGGAATGAATTTAGAGTCCTGAAGGTAGCAGATCAGAAACAGCCTACTGAAAACCGTAGCCATAGAAGAACCAAAGCTGCAGTGCAACCAACTCACGCACAGAGAACAGGAACCTCCATGGAAAGGGAAAACAAAGTGCAGTGCAGCAGCTCCCAGTGTCCTCAGGATTTTAACTGTGGTCATCATGGAGCAGCTTACCAAGAACAAAGCCAGGCTGCTTCTGTGGTCAAAGTATAGATATGAACAGTTTCTACAGAACAGCTCGTGCACAGTAAAAACAAGACTTACTCTAAAATAATTTTGTGCACATTCTAAATATTCTAAAGAAATTTGTGCACATACCTGTGTGGTTAAAAATAAAAATTCTCATTAGGCATAGACAAACCCATTAAAATCCTAAAACCCACACATTCATCAGGCTTTTTAGCTATGAATATAATTCTGACAGTTCTCTGGCTTCCTAAGGGAATTTGAGCTCTCTATCAGACACCAGAAATGGTCTAGTAGGCAACAGAACTCAAAGAAAAATCATTTTTGAAGTCATATCAGTAAGTCCCAGCTACTCTGTGTTTACATTTCCAAAGGTAGGTACTTCTACATCAGGAGTTTACTGTGCTTCAAAAGCTTTTTCTCATCCAAATCTTCCAAGAATCTACATTTCACACCCTTTGAATGTCAGCATGCTATGATCCTGGAACTAAAAACACTGGAGTCTTTTTAAGTGCCCTGCATCTTTCTTGAGAAAAGGCATTTTGGGATTAGGGCTAATGTCTGGAATTTCTCGTTGGAATCAACAATTTACATATTGACTTAAACCTCTACTTCCCACCAGGCTGTCCAAACTGGGTTAGCATTACACTACTTCAACACATGTTTTATTTATTTACAAAGACAAGCTTTGATTTTTTGTTCTTACGCTGCTGAAGAAACAAGATCCCTTGGATATTTGCAGTTTCACACACTGCAGGAAGATAACTCTTCACAGATTCTGTCTCCCCTGTCTGGCAAGCACAAGTTTAAGTTTCTTTTGTCACAAACTGTGTTGATAAAAAGGATCCTTGTGCACAAGGTTTCTGTTAAGCAAAAATAAAAAGCCAACACCCAAACTTCAAACTGATCTATATTCAGGCCAGCCGTGACAGAACTTGTAGAGTTCAATCTTATCCCATTTTGCATGCATGTACAACACACCCAATTTCATCCACAGTACAGATTACTTCGAAATTGCATCCGTGAAATAGGTGCTTAAGTGCCAAATTCAGCTTCTGTGAACCTCTTATCCCATGAAAGTAATTATAAATTATTATGGCACTTACGGGAACGAGAATTTTAACATTTACATATGTATGAAAGTCTAACATTTTCAAATTAATAGCATGTATATGAATGGTGACTCAATTGTTAGTAGATTAGGAGCTTTTCTGCAAAAAAATGTATTATTAGCCACCTCAATTAGGGAGGTCAGCAAATCCATCTTTCCATTAGCAGACACAAGGAATCAATCCAAGGTAAAAGGTGCTCTTTGATCTTGTGTTCAGCACCTTCCACCAGATCAGCATCCATCAACAACATGCTCTAAAAAGGAAAAAACAGCTGCTGATTTCTAGTAAGAGAGTAGTGTATGAAAAATGGATGCACAAGAAAGCTGCTGATTACTTCACACACGTCACCCATCTCACCCAGACTGAAAGATTCTACACCAGCTGGTTTGGAGAGGTTGCAGGATAAATCTCATTGCACATACCCATGTGTCCCACAAAGATATTTGGACCAAAACACCCTGAATAACTGCATTTGCATGAATAAACCAACTACCTGTAGAGGACTACACTATGTGCACCGCTACACACAGGAAAAAAAAATCCAAGTACAGCAAAAGCAGAATCAATTCATTCATTGTCCCTTCTTGAAGTAAGAACTACGGGCCTTTCTGAAGTTATCAATGCACTACAGTCAACCACAACGGCAGCAATTATTTTAAGACTATTTTGCAAGATTACAGCTTGAAGTTGTCAGAATGAAGACAAGCTCTTGCCAGACAAGATATGCATCCCTTCCATCTCTGCAGCTTCTTTTCATTTTCTTTGAAATGTAAGGAGGAAGAAAATAGGAATCTCTTTAACAAAATTTACAGCAGCAACAATCACGGATAAAACTCAACTAAACCTGCGGTTTTTGACATGATACATGGTAGTTTCGGCCCTCTGCCATGAAATATTGGCTACACTCACAAAGAAACAGACTTGAAAATCTTCTTTTCTGGATATGTCAATTCTCTTACACAAAGTACCGTTCTGGGAAGACAGGCAGTTCAAATGAATTACTAGAATTTCAGGACAAATTTAGAATATGGCTGCAGCAATCACTGTCCCTGTGAAAGAACACATAAAAAAGCTCTGATCAAAATGTTCTGGCACTTACCCTCATGTTGAGATTACAGCAGCACCTCTGACAGCAAAGCAGAACACAGCACATTACACTGAGTTCTAAAGGGGCTTTGAGTGACTTTTAGGAGGCCGAGCAGCCTGAAGAGATAAGCAGCAGAAAAGAACTTGGACAGCTCTGGAAATGGGAAGGCCTAGCACAACCCACCTTAACAGAGCATTCACACGTCTCGTAGATGCAGTGATGGATGTGCTGTGCAAGTACAAATTCAAGCATTTTCATCATTAAGATCTTTACTAGATCCCAGAATGTGATGGAAAATACCCAAACAGGAAAGTTTTTCCCTTCAGGAGACCGGTTCTTTGCCCCAGACCTCTTCCTGCTAGGTACAAAGCTTTTCCAAGCAAGAGGCAATTCCCTCTGGCAGCAGAGCTCAGTCACCCACCACTGGAGACAGCAGGTGCAGTGAGCTGAACTCTTAGCAGCATCCGAAATCCATCTGCTCAGAATGTGAACCAGACTAGCTCAAGGGAGCACCTCCAACAGCACTGACAGCCAGACCTACTTCTGTCAGGGAAAAGCTTTAGTAGCATCCTGTCTAACCTTGCACATCACTCTGGGAATCGGGGAATAGAGAAGAACATAAAGGAGATGAGACTTCATGGCAATGAACATCAAACTCTCCAGCACCGAACAGCCCTGCGCTGCCCATGGATCAAAATGGACAGGTGGTACAGACAGTGCTGATAAAATCATCCAGGGTAAATCTCTCACTGAACAAATACTCCCAGTAAATCTTCTCAGGAGCTGCCTCCTCATGAATTAGAGCCATTCAAGCAGTTTGCCATGCTGCTAGGCTTCCTGCAGAGCAACAACTGAACTCCGGCTTCTTTTAGACCAGGCTGAGAATACATCACTGTTCAAGATCTGCAGTAACAGATCAAATGCATGGAAATGTTGGGCAACAAAGCCTTTTTGGTTCGTTATGCAGGCCATCCTGTGACCAGCACTGTTCAGAGAAACACCCCAATCTGCTGATAGATCTGCATGAACAACCGGCAAGACAGAAAGGAGAACGGAATTCCCTGTTGGGAGTTCAAGGCATCAATCCACCAACTGTAGTAAGGGATTACACTTGTCCGAACACAGATCTCACAGCTACGTGTTAATACATATGTTAACATATCTATGTTATAAGAGAGTGTTAATTCTAGACTAAAAAAATAAAATTGAAAATGGCTTGTAGCAACAAAAATCCGGAACACTCACTTGTCCAGTGCTAGACATTGTATTTCAGGGCAACATAACAAGCTGGCTCTGAAGACCCAAATTCTGCTCTAGCACCTAGAAAGAATTAGGGAAAGAACTCTCTCTTCTTTATCCATCCCAATCCAAGGCCAAAGGTACAATGGTGGTACTTAAACACTAAACTTAGAGGCACATTTCAGAACACCTTGCTGTGCCTTCCCAGAGAAATAAACCCATATGTTAATTGAAAGCAGAGTTCAGCTCTTCTCTTCCACTCAAATGGATGCTTAGATTAGCCTTACTAGACAGAAGATTCATACAGCTAATTAACACAGAAACCCTGAACGCATGACTAAGAAAGCACTCTGCAACCCTGGATTTCATAATCCCTGCACTCCTGTTAGATTTCACCCAACATGAACGTATGTTTTACTCATCACTAAAACACTCTTTCGGCAACGCTTTTTTGAGATACTTTTGCCGTAGAGATTCATGACTGGGTAAAGGATAAGGAGCACATGAAGTGTTCGCCTCTCTCAGTTACAGGGAATGAGGAGGAAGAAACAGGAAGAACCAGCAGATCAATACCTGGCTGCGAGCCTGCTGTCACTGGCAGGATTTTGCAGTTTTTAATTATAGATCAGTTTACATGACAGCAGGCCTGCTGGCAAGAGCCAGGGTACACCTGTCTCAAAGGGGAAACAGGATCTGCACACAGGAGCCAGCAGGGCTCCCTGAGAGGGAACACAAAGAGCTCGGCAGAGAGGAGCCTGGGGCAGCACCAGGGATGTTCTCCTGCCGGCCCTGGGGGCAGGGGTGGGATGGAGACACACACAGCTGCAAGGTGCAGGTTCCTGAAGGGCCAGAAACCAGGTGAGCACACAGCTGAGAAGGAGCTGCAGGTGCTGCTGTCCAGAGAGGACAGTGAGGTGGGAAGGGGCTGAGCACCAACCCTGCCAGGAGCAGCTCACGGGGGGAGCTGAGCCTGGAGCAGGATCAGGGTTCACCTCACAGGCTCAGGGCTCCCCACAACCCCTGAGGGGAGGCTGCAGGCAGCTGGGGCCAGGCTCTGCTGCTCCTCACAAGTGATGGGACAAGGGGAATCGGCCTCAGGCTGGGTGGTACAGAAGGATCCTCACTGGAAGGGCTGTCACACACTGGAATGGGCTGCCCAGAGCCAGGGGCACCATCCCTGGAGATGCCAGGTGATGGCACACATCCAGATGTGGCACTTGGGGACATGGGTTAGTGCTGGGCAATGGGTTTTGTGGTCACAGTCAGTAATTTGTTCACCTTTTTTATTCAGATTTTGTTTTTCTGAGGAAAACCTTATTAAAATCCTAATATACAACGTTCAAAAAATGTAAAAGGATACCTGGTGTCATTATAAACTGTGCTAAAAATAAAACCTCATTATTTGGTTATTTTTACCAGAAAATGACAGAGCAGCTCCTTTTTATTAAACTACCACAAACAGACCAAGAAACAAAGAATCAGCAGCAATTCAACTGTTTTAATTTAAGTAAAAGCAGTTGAAAAAACAGCTAGTTATTAAATTATTTAAAATTTCATACAGAATAGGTGGAAAAAAGTGTTTTTAAAAGCTAAGTCACTACTTGAGCTAGAGAAGAGTGATTTATAAACTCAAACCTCAACTACTGTCAGAAGAGATTATAAAATGGGGATTAAAAACATTTAAAAATTGCATCTTTCCTTGGTCAAGACTAAAATAATTTTTTAAAAAGCTCTGGAGAACAGCCAAGGAAATAATGCAATTGCCTTTCTACGAGTCAAAAATCACCATCCTATCACTTTCTAGCCATTGCTTCCCTGGAATCCTTTGGACAGCAACTGTCATGTTTATGTATGTGCTGGGATAACCAGGAAAACACACCAGCAGCCCTGGAACACAACCACAATATGAACAGTGAATCAAACTGCTTCAGCACAAAAGGATTGAGGGCAGTAAATAACGAATGAAGAGAGGCTCTCAAGAAAACACTACCATCCCCATGGTGCAAAGGTCTGAGCACAAGGTTTGCAAGGAGAAGTGCTCGCTCCAGCAGCTGGCAAACAGGGACCAGCACTCAGAGCACACCTGTGCATCAGGCTTTGCTCGTTCTGTGAGAAATCTCTGAAACTAGAAAGCAGCAAATAGCAGATACAGTGCATTAACACTGGTTATCTATTTTAATAAACGGTTTTACCTAGTCTATGACTTTTAGGATTCAGTACTGTTTTACTGCATATTATATTTTTCCCCTTCCACACCCACAGCTCTGCTCACTATCCCAGAGACAACCCTGGCTCGCAGGAGGCAGTTAACGGAATGAACTCCCTCCATCATATCCTCCTTACCTACAGCTGACAGCCAGGTTCATTTCCTACTGAGACTGAGCAACACTGCTCACAGCAGAATTTCTTATTCTCTCCTCAGCTTGACAGCTGCTGCTTATATCCTTTTTCTAATGTTTTACTGCTCTGCAAGCCCTGCTGTGGTCATCAGCTTCTCCTTGGAGCCATTTCTTCCCTCCAAAAAAGGGGCAGGTATTGCCATATAGATAACCAGAGTATTTAACTGTACCCTGAAAAAGCTGTGCTGTGGTGGCACAGACAGGACTGCTACAACTTTATAACAGCCTCTAGTATCTGTTCTAAACAAAATACAATGGGTCAAGCCTGTTGCTAATATGAGGCTTCAATCTGAGCAGTCTTCCAAAAAACAAGTAATTTCCTTGAAACAAATCCGTTCATTAGTGACGTAATAATGACCAACACTTAGACACGATGGCGCCTGGTCACTGAACATACCTTCATTTTCCCAGAAGACAGCCTGCCTGCCTTACTGGAAATGTGGCAGGTTCTTTGGAGGCAGAACGGGACCCTGCAGATCTCTGTGCATCACCCTCGCAGCAGGGGCTGCTGTCACTGCTGTCACCAGGCCGTGGCACACAGCGACCTTCCTGCGCTCTCTGGCACAGGGACTCCTGGGACGGGGCTCCTGTGGCCACCACGAGAGCAGCCCTGCCAGGCACCAGCCTGGCACCCCACATCTGCCTCTGACCTCAGAGCCGAACAAAAGCCGTGGGCACCTTCTGACACTACCAAAATAAACACAGCACGGGATTAAACCTCCAAAAAAACCAAAGACATTTGTGGGTTCTCTCATTTCTCTCCCTCCTCACAGCAGAATCTGTCCTAGGGACCCTAGCTCAAAAGATAGAACACTCATCTTAACCAACCACGTTTAAGGTTCCGAGCGAAAAGTTCCTAAGAGACTCGATTTTTTACTGGTGTGTCTACTCTGAAAACATTTCCAGTGAATGAATCTAGCACAAACAGTAACCCACTAAAATAAACAACTGTGCTGACACAGCATCTTAAATGAAAAATCAAGTGTTCTTCATGAGCAATTTTAATAGAAAAAAACCCAATTATTTTAAATTAGTCTGACAGAAAAATGCCTTTTATTACTTAGAAAAAAGTAACACAAGAACCTTGACCCCTTCAAAATCATCTATATAGTGTATATTTAAATTGACCTGTTAACAGCTGAGCAGTGAATCCAAAGCTGAACCAATGACCCCATTGATCCACTCAAACCTTCTGAACATCGCCATGAAAGTGAACACTAACATTTTTGAATAAAGCATTTCCTTTCCCAAGACACAAATAATTAAACTAGAAATAACTTAAAAATAAATTTAATTACAAATCACAGTAAAATTAAATCAAACTACACTACAAGTTACTGTACAATACGTTGGGAAAATATGATTTATTAAAAACCCTAAAAATTAAAAAAATTAATAGATGTGCTGCAAAAATGTGCAACTCTGGAAGCAGCTGTCTTACATGGAAACAGGTACTTCAATATCCTTAGTTCCTGCTTACCTATCAAATCTTAAGAATTAAGTCCTTCATGTGTTTGAGTCTCACCATATATTTCAGAAGTACTCCTCACCGGCAAGACTGGCTATAACTGAAAGAACTGGAGAAAACACCCAAGAGTTGAGGAGTCAGTTTCTTGATTTCAGTATTAAAACCAACTCTAGAAATCACAGGTGAAGCTCCACAAAGAACAGGAGTCTCTTACGGGAAATAATGAAAAGAGTTCCTGCAAAGGTCAAGAAAGCATGGAAACTATTTCCCAGTTAGCTCTTTTTCACAGATCCTGGATATACTGGCAAATGAACAAGAACCATCAGCCTCACACTGGAGCTGGCTTTGTGTTTCTGGCTGGCTTTCCTGAAAACCTCTCCTCAGTCTCCATCCCCAGCACTCCACAGGGGAGATTGCAGGGACCCCTGCAGGGAACCCCTCAAATCCCCCCCAACTGCTCCATTCCCACCACTTGCTCCATTCACGCTCCTCCCAGTCACCACTTTCCCCTCACTCATGTGGATATCTCTGTTTTAAAGGAATACTGTAAGAATAACAACTCCATAAAAGCAGGCATCGTGTACAGGAGGTGAACATAAACACAGAACGGACATTTCAGTCTCCATTCCTAGTTCCTGTTTTCTTTAAATGACTGTCCACGTGTGTCACCACACTCCAGTGGCTGCACATTCCATGGATCACCAGAAAGCCCTGAGACCGGGACAATTCCATCAGTGTCAGCTTAGCGAATGTATGAATGAAGCAGCACCTGCAGCTCTGTGCGTCTCCCAAAGGATAACTTCTCTGAAATGCTACAGAGAGTGTTTGTCCCCAAACTACCAACTTCTCTCTCTGCTCTATTACAACCCCAGCGACCCAGGAGAACACTCTGAGGAGGAACTGTCCAACCCAGCACATTCCCACTGGGGAAAAAACAGTAAAGACATGCTTTTCACAAGACCAAGTTATATAGAAATACAATGATGCAACTCATTAGAAGGTAACTCATGGAATGCTGCCTCTGGTACAGATAAACAGGATATTTTGATATAGGCAAAGACAAACTCTTCACAAAAAGTGCAACTCAAAGGAGCTGGGTTTCAGGCTTTGGTATGTACTAAGTCCAACTGTACACTGAAGGAACAAGGCAGAGGGCAGAAGAGGATCAGTCCTCAGGTGCCATAACTTCTACAGTGCAGCCCGCTGAGATTACAGCTATTAATACACCCCTCCTGTGGACAGATAAAAGAGAGGAAGCCTTAAGCCCAAGTGGTCAGGCTGCTGTCCATACCTGCCTCAAGAGCCACTGTGTGTTTCCAGCACTGATCCTGGCACCAAGCGACACACAGGACACAGGACAGCCAGGGCTGGAAGGGATCCCAGCCCTGGAGATCATCCAGACCCACAGCCCTGCCAGGGCAGGGTGACCCAGAGCAGGGGACACAGGAATGCACCCAGGGGTTTGGAATGGCTCCAGACAGGGAGACTCCACAGCTGCTCCAGTGCTCTGCCACCCTCGGTGTAATGAAGTTCCTTCCTCGTGTTGAGGTACAACTTCTTGTGTTTTACTTTATGACCACAAATTCTAAAGAAGATGGCTATCAAAGGTTATTTATTTATTTACTCCAAGCCTGCTGGTATTTCATAACTGCATTCCATCCGGATAGTAATTATGAGTTAGTAATCAGCTACATTCATTTAGCACAATTTTGATATTTGTATCAAATACATTTGCTAATGAATAGATTAAATTTTTTAAAAGTTCAGGGCATGGAGACATTTATCAGGTGCTAAATCTCAAAACCACATGTAGGACTCTTACCGAGTCAATCAGTTGATCAACCAATCCAGAACAAGAGACAGCATCTGGTCTGAAATGCAGCACTTGCATTCTCAGGAAGATGAATGGTGCTTATTTTAGTTAGAGCAGCAGAACTTCTTTAGACATTCTAATTAAATTTCTGAATGAAAGAATCAGCAACAGGAAAATTTCAATCTGTCTGGACAGCACAGAAGACTTCAACAAGGCTCTCAATTATAAAAACTGATGCTACACCAGGATGAATTTCTCCTCAGAGCACACAGACTGAGGCGTGGGGGATGCAGACAAACCACCAAGAGAAGCCCATCTCACCTGGAGGCAGATCTCCAGTGTGCCAGCTGCAGCTCCTGCCAAGGACAGTGGGGTAGAAACGCTCTGAGATTCAGTTGGGGCATAAATGGATTAAGGAGGCTCCTCTTCTAATTCTGTGCACTGCTCTTTCATAAGCCACTTATAATGGCGCTATTTCATGTTTAGTCACACCATTTATTTACTTTTAACAAAGGATTTGTGAAGTGAGTCTTAGCGGTAGCTTAGTTACAGATCACTCCTCACTGAGGGCTGTAGCTAACTGGGAACAGAACCGTTCTGTGTGGGAAATGAAGTATGCTCAGCCCTCACACTGCTCTGAGCACCCAGACAACAACCACTGCCACAGAACACGCACACACAGGCTAAAGGGCTGGAAGAAAAGCCTTCCAAGCAGCAGTGGGAACAGAGAGGGCTCCTCAGCACAGGACACGGCACAGCAAAACCTAAGAGCCACTGACATTTCCTAAGCACTGGTCAGAAACACTGTGAAAGAACACATGGACACAAGAAGGAAAACTGAAGTCCTAAAATAGTTGTTAAAAGAACCTGGATGAAGCTAACAGGATAATGTTCTTGAGATTAACTTTGAAATCATACAGAACACTTTCTGAAGAGCAACAGACCTGCCTAGAAACTTAAAGAAAACCTTAGCACTGCATGTTACACCCATGTAGGCATTCCTATAGCTCACAAAGAAGAAAGAAGGAATTCTCTGGAATTCTGAGACAATCCTACTGTAACATCAAGTAAACACACTGAGATAGAGATGTTCTACCTTCGGACATTACTTCCTGCACTCCAAGTTCCTGGAAAGGAAAGCTGTTCATAAGAGCAAATAGTCAGGACATGTGCTTGAAGACATGAAGTTTCCAAACCCATGAGCACCTCAGTCATGCCAGCACAGCTGAAACCACACCAGGCACACCCTGCATTACCTTCTGCAAAACCCTGTGTGCACAAGACCGACATCAGCTGGGCAGCACAGCAGAACAGAAACTCCAGGCAGCCCTGCAAACAGCCTTGCTGTGGAACAGAAGAATCAATGCTACTCTCCTGGATTTCAAAGAGGTTGATCTCGGGGCCTTCCTAAATGCCAGATGGAAAACAAAAAAACTCCCAACAACAAAAACAAACACAAGGCAAAAAGCCAGTGCCCTGCATCATGGAGGCCTCAGTCACAATACAGCAACTAAAACATCTTGTACAAGTATTACCAGTGTTTCCTGCAAGCACAGGGCTGGCCACAGGTAAGTCAGGAACCAGGGAACCTCCAAGTGCTATAAGAGGGGAAATTTTAAAGTCCCTTTATTTACTGAAACTGCTTTGGTCATGTAACGTCATCACCTGCAACAGACACCGTACAGGAAGAGAAATCCATCATTTGCTTTCTGAAGTCCCTGTGCCTTGAGAACATTTATGCAAGACAGGCAGCGTGGCCCGAACCCTGTCCCTGGACACCAGGACAACGTGGTGTCCTTTTCCCACGTGCCCACAGCGAGCCTGCCTGTCTGGTACTGCTGCACACTGACAGCAGGGGCCATTAAAAAGGAGGACAAGCAAGAAGCAGGATGTTACACTAATGACTCTTGGTATCCTGCAGACAGAAATTCAAGATAAAGGCATTTCAGCCAGGAACATGACTAACCAAAAGTGACTGCTGAAGGGGACAGAGACTGAGGCAAAATGAGTCATATGCTTCCCAAAGAACACTCACAACATGCCAGTGAGAGAACACAAACTGGGCCAGTGACTGTGTGGAACTGGCAGCCTGCAGATCAAGATCATCAACAGATGACATTTGGGTAAACTGTGATGTCTGCCCAATATTTAAGAGGCTAAAGTATGAGATATGGTGGGTCCTCTGTGCAGCAGGCTCATAAAACCCTCCATGAGAGCAAGCCCTCAGGTTGGGTGTATTTATGAGGAGCTTTCTGGGCAGGGGGATCATCCAAGAGTGCTTTGAGCTGATCCAGTTAGAAGTAAATATAAACAGGTCTGAAGGGCTTCATAAGTTTTACAGTCCTGCACAGAATAATCCTACAAAAGAGGCTTCCCCATCCATCCCAACTCCTTTGGTCCATACTCATAAGACTTGCAAAACCTGGGGAGCTCCCTGTAATCTCAGTACTTCAACAAAGTAATTCAAGGACAGATGTGAAAAAA
Organism: Bombycilla garrulus; assembly: GCA_013400315.1. Classification (NCBI taxonomy): domain Eukaryota; kingdom Metazoa; phylum Chordata; class Aves; order Passeriformes; family Bombycillidae; genus Bombycilla; species Bombycilla garrulus. The sequence goes on along the minus strand of VXBU01009662.1, from coordinate 16,627 downwards.
AGGAATTTTGCCTCCGTGCCAACATTTAAACGTACTGATCCCACTCAAGGTTGTATGGAAGCAACAACATCCCACAGGGAAGAAAACTGCCAGCTCCATCCAGCATCATCTGGTAAAGCAGGCAGTTGAAAGGAAACCTGCGGAATGGGCCAGAGCAGCAGGAGGGAGCAGCAGGAAGGGCTTTGTAACCAGAGTGCAGTGACAGCTGTCACAACAACCCCATCAGTGCTCTACCTGGTGTGAGGGACACGGGCATCTCCCAAGTCTAGGGCAGAAGAAAATGGTCTCAGCCCTTTAGCAAGGTCACCAGCTCAGGAAGGAAAGCTGAGCTAGGCACAGGTGATTGCTCTCTGATCCACCTCTTGGGTTTGCTCACACACAGGATGGAGCTAAGGAACTTGAGGATGGAAGGATCTTGCCCTGATGCCCTGAAGCAGGTCTTGGATCAGGACATATGGAGAGGCTGCCAAAGGACTACACCCCATGCTAGACCCTGCCTACGAGCCGGGGGAGGAATCACGAGCCGAACATTTACGCAGATCACAAACATTAAAGATTGCTCTGAGTCACAGCAAAGCTGATGGATGTGTCCAGAAAATAATTAAGCGGTCTCCCCTCCCTTACTTGAAAGACATTAGACTGGAAGTCTTTGTAAATCAAAGATTTCCTCAGGGATCTGGTCCTCCAAGAAAACATAAGTATTTGGCACTCCTGCTGGGCAAGGGCATAATGGATGCCATTTAAAATAAGTCAGCTTCAGGAAATGAGACAGACACATGAAAGCAAAGAGAAAGAATGACTTAAAACCAGCTAAACAGCATAAAAACAAAGTCTATGCAATACAAGCTGCTGCTCAGCCCTGTGCCACTGAAGGTACCATGCCAGCTGTGTGCTTGAGAGGTGCACTATATCTTTCTTTTTCTATCTACAGATCCATTAAAAAAATTGTTGGAACCTAGCCCAACCTCGCACTTAGAGCAGGGCTGGTAGCAACACTAGAAGAGCTCAGCTCCTCCCAAATATTTATCCTTGTGCCATAACCCATGGATTAGCAACTTCATATATATTTCAAGCCTGACACACACCAGCAGAACTTTCCTTTTAGTTTGTTTAAACAGGAAATAAGTTGGACAGCATTTGTGCAGAGACGGTCAAAAATTTCAGTCTCGCTCACACACACATGCAGCAATTCAAGCCAGAACTCCAGAGCCTGTGTGCACTGCATGTATATAATATTATCCAGAGAGCATCTCTGTCCAGCTAGAACTGTTCAAGGTAATTGTAATCAAATAAAGTTTTATCCTACAGACCTGTATTACACTGCAAAACTGCCTTCATCTTAAAAAAAACCCAAGAATTCTCACAGATGCTGGAGTATGAAAGCAGCAAAATGTAAGAATACCAAGTATTCAGATTCAGCTGCTTTTCTACCTCAGTGTTTTCCACAATTTTTCTTGGCCAAAACCAAAGCAGTGCAAGAGGAGCAAAGTCACTACATGTAAAAACATCCATCAAGTCCTCACAACAACAGTTTCCAAGTCAAAAAAAAAACCACTAGGAAAAAATAAATCAGTTAATAAATATTTATGTCTTCTAGACCACAAGAATGCTGCAGTTTTCACCAAAGATCAATATTAGCACATCTTTCAATGCACCATCTCCTACTTTTGCAAAGGCCTCTGCACTCCCTCAGGCAACCTCATTTCCTTTTCTCTTTATCTGTTCTGAACACAGCCAACTTCTCGGCAATGGAAAACAGAAACCAGCTTAGCTAAAGACAGGTTTAACCAACCTAACAGGCAAGAGGAGCTGAAAGGAAGAAAAAAAAAATCATTAATTTACCAGAATAATGACCAGCAGTGTTGGGATCTGTAGGAAAGTATCTGCCCATAAAGCAGGCAGTGCAAAAGGAAAATTACAAAAGCTTCAAGACAGTAAGTCAAATAATTTTCAGAGAAGTCAGAAGAGACCTTTGCTTTCCATCAAATAGTATTTCAGGCTTCTTGTTACAGATTAATATAACGTGCCTAAGACTTTGCTGCTCCCTTTCTCTCCTCCCAAACTGGTTTTCAAGAAGTGCTTTCATACAGCAAGTACCCAAGTTTGTATTACAGCATTGACAGAATAACTCGAAATTTAGCAGGCCAGGCTATGCACAGCTATTTACAGCAGCTATTGGGAACAACAGTTCACACCACTGACTTATTTTAAAAAATCTTTCAGGCCCCACTGAGTGCAAATGCATAAAACTGATCTCAAAGCAGGTGCTTACCTATCCAAGGTGAATATCCTCTGCACAAATCCCACCAGGGAGAAACTGATCAGTAAGCAATTAAAAACACTTTGAACATATTGCTCTGTCCTAAGGAGAGTCTGACTCTCACTGCCACTGTGATCCTGAAGAAAAACTGTTTTTCCAAATTCAGAACATTTGTTCTGAGCCACATGGCACTGAAGGAAACTGATCTATCCAGTGAACACACATTACAGCAGTACTGCTGTATGGTGTACTGCTATGGAGGCGAGGCATTTTGTTATTATTTATGTATTTTTATATATATATATATATATATAAAACCCTCATCTTTTTACACTATCTATTGCTTTTCCTGGCTGTCCCTCCTAAGAGTTATTTATCTCTATGCCCAATTCACGGACACATATATACGTCGGTATAAAAATTCACATATATATGAAGTAAAAATTTTAAATATGCTAGTTAACAATATAATTTGAGAAATTCTATTACTAAGAAAATTATTCAAAGCACATTACATTTTCAGTGCTATATTAGGCAAGTAGTATCTGACATGCTTTTTACTTCATGCAGAGACTGAAACTGAAAACCTTAATTTCTTCTCACCATGAGGCAGGAAGTTTTTTCTTCCACAGCTTATGCAAAGGCAGTAGTAGCTACAGAAATATTCCATTTCTTCCACCAACAGACATGACAAGAGGACTTTGCTGGGGCTCATTTGCTTATAAGCACTAACTCAGAATTACTGCCTGTGGTATTTCTGAGTCAAGCTGATTCTGTGAGATTAAGAACTCGTCTGATAGGATTTTTTTTTAGTATTATTTTTTATGTTTTGGGGGAAAAAGCCCTCATGGCTTCAATTCTAAGCCCAGCAAGGCAGTGCCTGAACTGCAGCAGCTGTGTACTCCCCAGCTCTGGGCACAAGGCAGGGCATGGTGTGCTCCTCTCTCCTGTGGGCCAGCTGGGCTAGAGACACTAAAGCCAGAAGAGGAAAGGAAGCTTTTGATCACTTGCCCATCAGCAGCTAATCTGTAACATGTGCTCAATTTATCTCTAACCTGCCAGAGACAGAAGGTAACAACTGAAAAGTCTGTACATTTTGTTTAACATTTAGTTTCGTAATAGGGATTACAGTGTCACACCTCTAATGAGATTATATAGTTATTCAAAATTCCCATGGATATTCGGAACTCTGTGTAATTCATAAAGCTGTATCTAGCATTGAAATCTTCAGTATAAACACCTGTAATTACCAACCTGTCCATTAATCATTAATTTTTTTGTTGTTTTTTGGTAACTACCACCATCTCTTCTTGCTCTCCTTTTCCCCTAAGTAGGCAGACCAAGGGGACATGAAAGAAACATTAACTTTGAAGTCAGTCAGTGATATTCAGCAGTTCCAAGCTCTGGTATGAACAGTAAGAAGTAAAAATAACACAGACCCCTGACACAGATAAGACAGTCCATTTTCACTGGTTTAGGTGCATTTACTCACACCTGGAGAGGACTCTGGCTCAGCCACACCTCTGGAACAAAAGCTTCCACTCTACCTCCTGACCACAGTGTGAGTCCCTCCCACAGGAAGATATTCACAGAGGTAAAAGGATGTCTGCTGAAAATGCAAATGGTCTTTCAGCATGCAGCATTATCTGACAGCAGTGAAACGGAATTACAGAGGCAGCTGCTGAAAGCAGCACTCCTCCCCAAATAAACCCAGGCTAACGGATCAATCAATCCCCTAGGCTCGAATGAACAAATATCCCTCCAAAAGCCTCTGCTCTGACTACACAAACACTGAAATCTTACTGTTGCTTTGTAAATTAGCTGGCAAACACTTCAGGCATTTGAAGCTCACACGTTCACTTTTTTTTGACACCTTGAGCATAAATTGGCACAATATTCTACCTCTTCAAGTTTCACGTCCTTATACAATAAATTGAGAACAGAGGTCAGAAATCCTTCATTTCTGATAAATTTAACACAGATCTTTAATTCTGAAGAACTTGAACAGCAGAAGTCATACTTGAAGCTAAAAAATAGAGAATTAGCAGGTCAGCAGGACCTAGACCGAGGGAGATGTACATCCACAGAGGTGCTCTGATGGACCCCTACAGAAATATCTCAATATTCCAAATACGAAAGAGAATACACTTTCAGCTTCACATTTTTTGTCAATACCTTGAATGCTGTGAAACATTCTCTGCACACCTGACACTTAAAATAATAACTTAAACATGTTTGCTAAAAAAGTTTTTCTTACAGTATAATCTTAAAGAGCAAACCAATATTCTGTAGTATACTGCTTATTTTTCAGGACACTCAATTTCTACTAAGGAAATTTTTTTCCCCTTTAAAATTTCATAAGTATCTCTGAATTTAAACCAAAAACCTGCCTACCCTAGTTTAATATAACATATAATCCATTTTATTTATGCTGATAAACTGTCCAAAATTAACTACAAAAAAGTCACTATTGCTGTAGAATATAACATTTAGACCCCAAGATACTGAAGTGCAATTTCGCAGTATATTCATGCAAGCCCTCAGAAAATCCTTTATCTTGTTCAGCTCCAGACTGGCCACAGAAATTAACAATTAACACATAATGAACTGCTCACAGAAAGCTCCAGATTCTGCCTTTTCACATTTACTTGGCTGTATCACCTTATTCCATGATTTTATCACAGCGATATTGACTGCCGTGAAATCACTCCTATGTTTCTGAGCCAGGTACACAAAACACACCTGAAGTATCTCAGAAACAGCACATTTACAAGTTCAGCCCCCAAGCAGCCCACCAAAACCACATTTGATTGAGGAAGCAATCCGGCCTCACACGGAATTGCAAGAAAGCAGGAGACAACACGAGCCTCTAATAATAAAGCACTCATCACCAGTGAGCAGGAATGTTCAGGGAATGTCTGAGAAAGGGCACAGGAGAACGCCAGCAGAGGAGGCACCAACACGGGGCAGGAGAGAAGAAGGTCAAGGAAAGAGAAGGAAGAGAAGATGCTCTGCCCTGGAGCAGGCCACTGCCAAAGGGACAGCAGGACCCACAGCACAGGCAAGGAAAACACAGAGAGCAGCAGCAGAACTGACACAAAAACTGACACACCCTGACTCCAAGCCCTGAATCACATCCTGCCTCACTGACGGGACCCAGTGCAGCCTGCGGTGCTCACCAGGCAGGGAAGAGAGGTGTCTGGGGTAAAGCTGAGGCTGGGGAAGGAGGAGGGAGGGATTCCCCCAAGTGTTTTGATGTTTGTCTTTTTTGTTACCCAGTAATTGAATATTTATGTTAATCTGAACAAATTAAGCTGAATTCCCCAAACCGAGTTGGCTTTACCCAAGACAGCAATTGGGCAGTGATTTCCCTGCCTTTATTTCAACCCTGGAGCATTGTCAGCCCTGTTCTCCCTCTCTGCTGCCCATCCCTCTGCAGCAGGGAATGAGGAAGCAGCTGTAAGGGTGCCTGGGCCACCCCACCACAGGGATCTAACAGCATTCTCATGGTAAAACACAACAGTAACATCATTACATTTGACCCAATTTTCACTTACTATCCTCAGAACTGTGTTCATTCATTACCAAAAGCAGTGCCATTAAATGAGAGATACTCTTCAGTGGGGAAGCTGAATAGCAGATCACCAGGCATGCTTGTATTCAGTAAAATCTTTATTTCCCTGAGCCTCATCTCCAAGGGCCTGAACATTTAAACTCTAATTTCTTCACAGCAAATGCAGAGTATAAGCAGCACAGAGAAGACATGCATGTGAAAAAGTGCCTACAACAAGTATCTCCAAAAAATCCTTCAAGATACCTATCCATAGTGAATTAAATCTGTCCACCAGTCTAACCTGACTAGTCAGTATAAATAATGAACATGCACTGGGCAGCTTCACATTCCTACCAGTCAGGCATAGGCTTCAACTAGTGACAAACATACCAGTACCTTGTTCCTACATTTTCTTTAATAGTTTTATCATTTCTCAAATAACAAGCCATTAAAAAAGGCCAAAAGACCAAAATTCTAGCAAATTTAAGTGTCACCTGTTAAACACCTATGTGAAATACTGTGAACATAAGAATGAATTCAACTTTAACACAACTCAAAGAAAAATATTGTTTACCACCAGTTTCTTTTGAGAAAAGTGGTCTATGCAAATAAGATCCAGATTATTCAGAAAGTAGTATTGGGTACAATATAGCCCTCAAAGCCAAATGTCAGAATTTTAAGGTCCCAAACCAAGATCAAAGAGAGGCTAATAGCTACATCTACTTAACAGAGAGTGTCTCTTCTGCTTTGAATGATAGCCCACATACATTCACACTGATAAAATAAGTATCAAATATCAAAATATCCACCAGTGCCTTTCATGTGGCACTGACCATTTCTTGTTGAGTGTAACAGATCAGATAAGATGCTCAGAAATCTTGGCAGCTAGACATCTGACTTCTAAACACTTCAGAAGCACTAGTTTCAATATGGGTGCTCTCTCCACAGAGGAGAGTTGGGTTCTACACCCGTTGACACAAAACAGGGTGGTAGCAGTGTTTACATCTAACATCAGTCAGGTTTACATACAGCAGTAATCAAGCATAAACGATATGCAAAAGTTATTATGGCACTGACTTTTGACTATGAGGCCACAGAAGACCAAAAAAAAAAAGCAAAAAAAGCAAAGCAACAAAAGGCAAAGGCAGAATAAAATCATTAGCTTCCCTTTTTGGAATTCACACCATTACAGGTATCACCCCCTTTAAAGACAGGTGGGCAACTCAGCAAACCTAGTAAAGATATTTCTTGTTACAGAGTGGCTGGAGGAAAACACTTTGAATTGATAAGCAGTAATCCGGAACAACGAACAATTGCCAATGTTTTCTTAGCACAACGTGGGCTGGAGAGGTTCCAGGGAGACCTTGCAGTATATTCCATAAAAACCAGAGAGGGAATTTTTACAAGGGCATGTAGTGAGCAGATGTTACAGCATGTCATAGTTAAGAGGGACACAACACATTTTAAAGGATTAAACTTTCCCTGGGCTACACCACACAGCCTTCTGATTTCTTTCCTTCTGCACAACCAGCTAACTCCTTTCTGTACCTCACATAACACCTTACCTTTTCTGTCCCTGTCCAGCCACCTAGCCCCTTGCCTCTCAGCAGAACTGTCCTTATTGGACACAGCTGGGGCTCGTTAAGGATAACTGCCCCTACGCTTCTGTAACGAGCACAGCTGCCCACACTTGATGAACAAGACAAACACCATACCCAGCTCCAAGAAGGAGCCAGGGAGCTCCTCCTGTGTCACAGCTACCCACATCTGTATGTCAGAGTCAAGACAGACAACACTGTTATAGTGCTACACTTTCCACACGCAGCATCATGCAGCCTTCTGACTCCTCCTTCCTTCTGCACAACCAGCTAACTCCTTTATTCCCCTCACACAGCCCCTGACCCTGTCTGTCCCCTGTCCCTCACACAGCCCCCTGTCCCTGTCTGTCCCCTGTTCTCTGTCCCTCACACAGCCCCTGACCCTGTCTGTCCCCTGCACAGCAGCTCACCCTCTCTGTCCCTCACACAGCCCCCTGACCCTGTCTGTCCCTCATATAACACCTTACCTTCTCTGTCCCTGTCCAGCCACCTGTCCCTTCCTCCTCTCAGCAGGACCAGCAGACTCCAAGTGACTCTGAGGCAGCCAACCCCTCTTTTATAGGGCTCGTCCTTATTGGACACAGCTGGGGCTCGTTAAGGATAACGGTCACTGCTCCTCTGTAATTAGCACAGCTGCTTACAGCCCACAGTAGGACAAGGGGTGACGGTTTTAAAATGGAAAAGGGCAGATTTAGATTACATATTAGTAAGAAATTTTTCACAGTGAGGGTTATGGGCTTGGAGCAGTCGGGGATAATGGAAGGTGTCCCTGCCAGGGCAGGGATTGGAACCACATCACCTTCAAGGTCCCTTCCAACCTAAACCACCCCATGATTCTATGACTAAATTACTGCAAGCTGAGAGAGATGAATCAATTCTTGCATTGGAGGCACTATCAGTGGCAATATTATCATTAAAAAATTGAAATTCAAGCAAGATGTACTAAATCCTCTTCAAATGGCAATGGAAAACCATCACTGACTTTTTGGTGGTATTCGACATGAAAAAAATAACTTAGAACAAGTTTTAATTTCCCTATAAATGGTTAAGAAAGGAAGACTTTCAAATTCCATCTCATCTCTTGAGAAAGGTCCCTGGAGGTGGGTAACTGAAGGGACTGAAACTACACAGGAATGTCAAATCCTTACAAATACACTCTCTATTGAGCAAATTCTTTACAAAAATGGTCTAGTTTCCTGAAACAAAAGCATCTTTCCCAAACAGGGATAATAAATTTGGGAGAGAAAAAAAAATAATTCATTAATTAATATCGTAACACAAAAAGCTTAGGAGACCAAGCATTTCCACCACAGTAATCTCTGGCACTGAAAATTAAATTCTGGCCAGGAAGAAGCCAAGATGCTGGGTGTGTGATGTCAGCACTGGAGGCAAGGCAGGAGGGAAGCTCTGAAGAGACTCCCCGGGCTGGACTCAGAGCTGTGACTGCTCCAGCAGGTGCAGACAGGTACGAGCAACACCCAGAGTGCAGGGTGTGACTGCAGCAGTGCTTCTGCACCTCAACATCAACAGCACAGGTGTGAGACATCACCTGAGCAAATCAAACACTGAACACAAAGGCAATTCATGCCAGAAAGAACAACAAAACTTGTGAGGAAAAAAAAAAACAAAACAGTTTCACCAGCAGACAGTGAAACTACAGAGGGGAAAATCCAAAATGGGCCAGCCAGCGGTAAATCAGTTGTGTGTCTTCAACAGAGACATGTTAAAGAGATTTAAAGTATCCAAAATAAATGCATGTTTTTATGTATACACATGTGTACATACAATCTCATATATAAACATGTTTAATAGAAGATAAACAGAAAAGAATGTCCTGGCACACCTCAAAGAAAAAAACTGAGACTCAGACTCATAAGGTAATAAGGTCCTATTAAATGCCTTTAAAGCCTGAAAATAAAACAGCAGCAGGAAAAAATATATCAGGACAGCAGTCCCTGATCAATATGAGGGTTTCTAGATTCAGCTGACTGCTAGACTTGAAAAGCTGAAGATATCCATATAACCAAATGAAGGTTGAGTAACCAAATAAAGATCCTTCACAGCCTAAGATGAGGAAAGGTATAAAATTTGCCAGGTACTTACACAAACTAGCATTTTAAAAGACTGCAATACGGAAGATGAACCAATGGGGAATCTAAATTAGTGGTGAGAGATTAAAAAGTCAGATTGCTTGCTGTATCTTTCCTTCCCAAGCTTTGGAAGCGCTCGCGATAACACAAATGCTTAACCTGGAAAGCGATGGGAGCCTGCTGGAATCTGTAACGAGGAATTACAGAAATACCCTGTCAGGAACCTGCACAGTCCAGAGGCAAGGCCAGCCCTCCCTGCCTTGGGTGCTCTGTGTGCCCAGACAAGGGCTGGCACAGTGGCAGGGAGCCCTGGCAGGAGAGAGCTGCAGCCCTGCCACACAGGCACAGGAGCCCCGAGGGAAGCAGGAGAGTCAGGCCTGGCAAGATGGGGAACACAAACGGGGTTTTGAGGCTCGTCTTTGTTCTACCAACCAGCTGTTTTTAACTGGGGAAAAACTACATGAACTTTCCAAGGTGAGTCTGTAATGCCCATGGCAGTAATTGGAAAGGATCTCTCTGTCTTATCTCAGACAGTTTGTTATTTAATTTCTCCTCCTGGTCCAGGTGAGGAAGAGGGCCAAGAGACTGGCTCGGTGAGCATCTGCCAGCTGGCCAAGGTCAGCCCCCAAAAAGTTGTGAAGAAGTGATTCTGCCACTGGACAAGCTAAAATCTTGAACATGTCGGGTACGTTCAGGGGCACTGAGAAAGACTTATTTTCTAACACCTAGAAATACAGTGATAACTCAGCTAAGTCAACTTACCACAAAAGAAAAAACACAAATCCTGAATTGAAATTCAGATCTTTTAACAAGATGTAACAGGATTTTTTTGCATGTACCATTCATATCTGACATACAAAGTCTTTTTAAAAAATCAGGTCTTTAACTTCTAAAAACTGATTGTAGGCATGCATTTTATAAATTGGTTAAAGAGACAGTGCATGAAGAACTAAAACGTAAATCAGAATAAAACAGCTAACTATACTCTGAAAAGTTAAACTGTAAGGCTACAGAAAACCCTCAGGATACTTGGATGGCAAGATTATTGAAAAAACTAACATGGTCTGACCTGAATTGAAAGTGAACAGTGAGCCAAAGGCAGAGCAGCTACAGAACTGTCATGAAGACTAAACACTTCTTGAAGTTAAAAAAAGATCAAGTGACAACATAAGGCTCACCACAAAACTCTCATACAGACATGCCTACATGCTGATTAATATTTTAAATGCACCAATACCATCTGTAACATAATAACTTCCTCCCTCAAAGACATATTTAAAAATAAATGATAGTCATGACCATTAGTTCAGTTGCTTTGAAACAGAAAAACTCTGTTCATAGAAGTTTACATTAAACTTACAGAAAAATTTGAGAAAAACCCATCTAGTAAAGAAACCAACAAATATTTAAAAATAAATCTGCAGCAGAATCAAAGCTAAAGAAAAGGTGGGAGGCAAAGCAAATTGAAAAGATCTATGCCATGAACACAGTATTTGGAAGAATAACAGAATTTTATAAATAACCTTGGATTTGTGGGAATACTGTCAAACATAAGCCTGAAGTGATCTGGATGAAATGCATTTGACTGCAACTGCTCAGTGCAAAGCTTGCAGGTTTCATGGAGAAAAGAACTCAGTGACCAGGAGTGACAGGCTGCTCTGGGAACACGAGGAAAGGTGAGCTAAAGGACAGCGACCGCTCCCTCCTCATCCACTCAGCAGACACTTCATCGCAGAAGGCAGCGAGATCAGGCACGATTAATCCTTGACAAATGCATCCTGACTGTGCCCAACCACGATCCTGACATGCCCAGAAATGTGCTCCAAAAGGACTCATTCCACAGGGGCTGAAGCAGCATCCTCTAACTCCATGGCTTGTCCTTTGGCCTGGTTTGCAACATTCGTGTTTCCACAAAGGAGACACCTCCCCAGTCTCTTCAGTCTTTTAAGGACGACAGAAATAATCCTTCAGTGGCATCAAACAGCATCTCCTCACCCTCACATTCATCCTGTGTCCTTGCACGGGTCAAGTCCTCTCAGGAAGCCCTGAGTCAACCCTCACTCAATTCATGGCTGATAGTCATTCTACCTGAACAGAATATCTGTCTGGGAGGGAATACAGCATTTGTGGTTCTGACCTGAACCACATCTCTGATCACAGAGGCCTGGCAGACCTTCCCTGGTACCCGAGCAGATTGGCAAGGCACAGAAAGATGCAGCAGCCTGTTCAAACGTGCTCCTTCTCTTTGCATACTGTGGGAGACTGTGGGAAGGATGCAGAAACTGAGTAATCTGTCTGGGGGATCAACAGCAGTCTGTGTTTCACAGCAGAAGTTCTCCAATTCCAGCCTACTTTAACCCTTGCCTTAATGTCTGCCCAAGAATGGGAACCTTCAGAAACCAAAGCATAATTTAATGAGTTTATAATCGAAAGGAAAATTCAATACCCATTTATTACTTCCAACCAAACTCTGTTCTGAACACAGATATTGTAAGCAAAGAGTAAATGATTCACAAGTGTTGGCATAAGCAAGATTGATGTCATTCTACAGTTCATTAAAAAACATGTTCTGTGTAGTAAAAATACATTTACAGTTCTAAGGTTATACATTTTAATCTAGTTCCCCCAGCCCTGCTGCTTAAGGAACACGTCATGTGAAAAATCAGCCTCTTGCCAAGTCACTCCTCAGTGAGAGCAGCTCCCCAACACTCAGTTCACCCAAAGAATCCACTCAGCTCTCTGAAACCAGTACCAGCAAAACGGGACAGGGACAAATTATCTGAGATTAGTGACAGTGGCAATACAGCATTTTAAAAACTAATTCCATCCAAGAACTGCATCAAAAAACAGTTGTGCAGTTCAGGACTTCCTAATATTTGGGTTGACTCATGCTGAATTGCCTCTATTCACCATATGCTGGCTGTGTGCTCACATTATTACAACAGCAACTGCAACTCCTTTGGTGCACACACTGCTGGGTGCTAGAGGGGAAACCCCTGAAGAGATGTTAGTTACTGATACTGCTCAGTGGATCTGGAATTTCACTGCAGAAAAGAATGATACATCAAGAGTGAGCAGAAAACTGAGATTAATGGGAAAATACAAGTTGCCCAAAACAGCTGAATGTTTTTTCCAGAGAGTTTTGGTCAGGTGTTGATTGTCAGTTTGGTTTGTTTCCCTACAGCGTATAATGGCCACACTCATTTGCTGCTGATCTGCCTGTTGGGCATTCAGAAGATACACAAATAATTTGTTATGATTAAGTCAACACAAAACTGTGCTTTGATAATGAGGTATTACAGGAACTCCACAAAAAACAGGGTCCTTCTTGTTTCCATGTTAGTCATGTAAACAAGTAGCTTGGATACATAATGTGTGTGCCTTGGGGCATAACTTGTTGCACAAAACTGAACTTGGGCAATTTAAATTATTCCAATCTCAAAAATGACATAAAACCAATTATGCTACTCATCTGACACCAGCCAGCCCAGCGCTGAAGGGCGAAAAGAAAGGAAGTGTGCTTAAGCAAGAGGAAACCAGCCCAAAAGAATTCAAGAGAGAAGATTATTTGGGAAGAAAAAATATCCATTTTAGCTACAAATTAAATATTATACATGATGGTACAATCATTTACTTCTGATACAAATACTTCTCTAATAGATTATACTTCATGTTTTAGATAAGCTCCTATCATCTTAATTTAACAGCACCTGTTAGAAGTGCTATGGAACATCCTGGTTAATAGCAGCTCTTAATGACAAACAAGTTCTGAAAATAACTGAGATGTTAATTCAGAGCATGTTAATACAGGTTAAAAGGGAGGATGTTTCCTACTGGAAACTAAATCTCTGATGGCATTTACAGCAGTTCTGTAACTTGGAAGCACTACCACTGCCTTTCATTACTCGTAATTCAGGTTTATCATGCAGGGTACCAGGGATGCAAACTATCAGCATGACTTACACCTGGCAGAACCACAGCCAGTCACTTCTGAACTAACAGAGACCAGAAACCACCAAATTCAGGCAGTAATGTTCTGCCTTCTCAATTACAAAATACCTCACCAGTCCTTCTGCTGTGTGCAAATCTGCCCACCCCAGTCCAGAAAGTGACTCTCATAAACTAAGGGCAGCCTTCTTACCAGGCCTCCCATCACTCCAAAAACGTGAAGACTAAGATGAAACCATGCACAGGGTAACAAGCTTTGCAAGTTAAATACCACTGCTGTTAGCAATATATATGTAGCTATGAATAAAAAGGTAGGCACCACTGATTTTCACATCTTAAAGAGCAACAAAAGAAGCCGGGCTGAATGGAAGATTGAGGGCAGAAATACCCATCCAGTGAGATTGAAAAAAAAAAACAACCCAAAACATCTTCCCCCTTAAAATGAAAAAGCAGTGACAACATTAAAAACATTGAGGTAAAATAACCCATTCCTGTGAAAAAAATGTTACTTCTGCATTTTTTTAGTGAAGTCTGCTATTCAGGAAGTCCTACTGGACAGAGCAGGATTTCAGAAAATGAAGTGCTCAGCAGCAAACCCTCAGTTTCAGCTATGCATAAGCCTGTGTACATACTGACCCTCCTGTTGTTTGTACACTGCTAAAATTAGTGCCCTCTCCCAAGCGTTAATCAGCACAATTATATGCAGTGTTTATGAGGTGTCACAGCATCAACTGCTGTCTGTCTTTAACAATCAGGTCTGCCTGCACCAAATCACCTGCACACAAGCTCAGCCTGTGAAGTGCAGAGCTGCTTCTCCCAGATCAATCTTCAAAGACTGTCTAGCATTCAGCAATTCACAAAGAAACATTAACAACGTATTAAGTATAAAAGAAAGTGAATTAATGATTTTTTTACACAAATTCCCAGACTTTCAGATTAAAGAAGCTCGACATGAAACACTACAAAAAGTTAATTAACAAAAAAAGTGATGCTAAATATAAATGAATGACAATTTTCACACAGTCAGAAAGGAGACAGACCTTAGGCCTCCCAAAGGCACACAGATCTGAGCTAATTCAACCAAAGGGAAAGGAGGAGAGGAATAATTTTTTTAATATGTATACACTAAATGGATGCTGCATTGAGAAAATCCAGCAGGCAGTTTTAGAAGGCAAGTCTTGAAGGCATTCCCAGCTTCAGCAGAAAAACAGAGAGAAGAAAAGCTTTTCCTGGATAGAAACTGTGACTTGGAACTCTCTTTAAGTCACAAACATTGGATTTGGAATCCAACGTTCCTGGAAGTTGGAGGAGAGAGAACGTAACAGCAGTACAACCACTTGCTCAACTGCTGTATGTAAAGTGCAAAGCCCAACTTTAAAGTAAGTTGTAAACATATGTAGGGACTTAAAGCCAAAAAGTTCAAACAAAATCCGATGGATTTTGTAAAAGCATTTAAGGTATACAATTTCCAACTGAAATGGCGTACAAAGGACTAATTATAGAAGAACTAGTATAAGACTCTCACAGGATGTTATACAACAGCAAAAAGCATTATAAATCATAACCTGAGCACACACAGCAGTACCCACACCTACTTCAACTCCTTGGGCAAGCATGTGCACAGACCTTCTCACAAATCCTGGCCAAAGCTTCTTAAAACTCTTCTGTCATTCTCTCCAAACCATCTGCTAGTTCCTACCAAAATTGAATCCATGTTAAGAAAAATCCGTATTACTCGTTTTATTGCAAGGTGATTTTTCAGGTTCCCTCCCCCCCTAAATAAGTTACTACAGATATTTTCATATTTTGGAACATTCCAGTCATAGTGAAGTGATGAGAAAGTCTAAACACATCCCTGCAAAGAGGATCATAAAATGGCTGAGTGAGTTTTCCTTCACCCATAAAAAGTGCTGTTGACTGCACATACAGAGCACACTATTTACTGTCTCATATGAACCTATACCTATGGTTTCTTGGAAAGGTCCCTTCTCAGAGTAACTAAGCTCCCAGATCTATTAAAATGGTTACACATTAACAGGCTCACAAACCTGTCCCATCAGACAGCAGCTGAGGGAAAAAGGCTTAAATGCTGTCCTCCAAATCAGAGCTTCCACTAACAGTANAAAAAAAAAAAAAAAAAACGCCCACCTATGGTTGTAGGCCTTTTGCACAACTACTTTGGATAAATTATTAATCCTCACAAGCAACAACATCTTTTAAAATTAACCTATGTGCACACCAAAGAAGATCTCAGAAAAGTACATAAATGTGTTATGCTAATGTAATCCACACAAATATGCCATAGTTTGTAAGATCAAAGAATTACCTAGATTTTTACCTCTGTCCTCTCCCAAAGTTGTTCTCTTCATTCTCATCAGAGTTGCCGAGCTGCACAATCAGAAAAACACTGGAATATTGGTATTTAACTAAGCTGTACCTGGTAATCACAACACTGTCATTTGCACTCCCGAACTGAACAGAGATGAACAGTGAATCACTGAGGAATCTCATTCTCCACATTTACCCAACTGAGGGAAATAAGGCGGTTACTTCCTCAGTCTCCAATGCAGGACACATTTCCTAGCAACCCATTTAAAAGCCTTTATTCTGCTTGTTCTTTCTGCCCATTTCCTTTTTCCAGGATTATTATGAGATGTACTGTTTCACCTATTGGCACTAATTCTCAGCCTAAAGCTTTTGTCATCCTCTTCACAGATGTCCTTCTTTCATCCAACAAAGAAACACTGAAACCTCTTGCCACAGAAGCCAAAAACACTTTCAGTAATTTTTTTAGTTGATGCCAAATCCAAAGGTATGCCCACTCCTAAAGAGCACTCCACTTTCTCATCAACCAGCTGCTTCTGTAGATGAGATCCAAGGCATTAACTGACTGTGGAGGAGTTGTATCTTCCACAGGGACACCTCACTTTCCAAATAGGTTGGTGCTTCTTAGCTGTGTTGATTTTGACATTTGTAACACTTAAATAGCTTTGGTACGATGCCCTGAATCCTTCAGCAAAGCAAATGTTTGCTTTTCAGTGTTCCCATCTGTCCAAAGAGAAAGGGCCATGAGATCAGATCAGCCTCGCGAGGCGCCTGCCTGGGAGATCAGGTGCTGCAAGAGGCTGTGTGGGTATCTCTGAGAGGGGAAGCTCCACTTGATGCCTTCAGTTTTAGC
>VXBU01009661.1:180167-201635 GCA_013400315.1 Bombycilla garrulus | reverse complement strand
TAATAATTTGGAGGGAGAGGGTTTACATTTTCTATTCCAAGAGAAGCTCCTGCCTTCCTGGGCAGGCACCTGTCTTTCAAAACCAAAACAGACATCTATTTATTTATTTATTTCTGTAAGAGCAAACAGAGAATACTTCAAAAAATAAAGGTCTGTGTTCATTCTCAATTAATAGAACAGTGAAGATCATGAAAGTGAGGAACATGTATGGGTTTTGTGAATTTGGAGAGGGGAAAGGTACTACTAGTACACTGGAAAGCAAAAGAATGAGCATGACAAACATTAATTAGTATCTTCATGCTTAAAGTGGAAATAAGCCATAAAAAAATTAAGTAGTTTGCTACAGCTGTGTGAAGGCTTTTGAAAAATTCACAGTACCTCTGATGTTTAAAAAACACATCCAGTTTCAGCAGAAAATTACTTGGAGCTGCACTGTGGTCTCCAGCTGAGGCTAAGAGATCCTTATGCCTTGGAAAACAAGCTTCACGTGACCTGGATGAACCATGTAGGACAGACACTTCAATTTCTCCATGTCAGATTTCACATTACAGATTTCCAGGGGATTATTATAAAGCAGGTATTCATCTCAACATGGGCTGTGACACACAAACACCCCCTGTCTCATCACCAGCTCCCCTGCAGCCCACCTGCCTCATGATTAAAGTGTCTGTTTTGGTCCGGCGGCAGATGTGCTTCCAGTCCCACAAAGACCACTCCCATAGAAAAAAGGGCAGCTGGGAACAGGTCACTGGAGTGACTCATTCAGCTTTGTCCCTTGTCCCTTCTCCAGCACTGAACAAACCTGACATGGACAACCCATCTGCCTTCTCTGAAGTGTAACAGCCAAGCTACTTTCATGCTATGGTTAGGAAAGAATACCAGAGGGGACATATATTGATAAAGTATTTGCAGCTCCAATAACACAAGTACGTCATCAGAACTGGCATATTCACTTATTCCACGTTTATTCTAGTTTGAGAGTTCAACTCCCAAACACCTCTATTACCTTATGAATACTAAAGCATGTCAGTGAAAATAACTAAAACTTTCTTCTCAGAAAACCCATGATTTCTTCCACAGAAATTCATAGTTAGTCCATATTTACTTTTTCTGTCTCAGCTTCTGACATTCAGAGCAGAACATTTGCCACAGGCTCATGAAAGCATAGACTCAGTCACACCACCTTCATTTGAGGCAACGAGTGCAGGGTATTCCATTGCTTTAAAGCATTTTCAGTCTAGTGCTGATCACAGTGCTGTCAAAAAAGTGCTTTATTTATAGCAGGCTGCTGATTCTGTCTGAAATTATTCCTATCTCACAAATTATGCTCTAGGACCGGCTTTGTTTTGGGAAAACACGTCTGCATAATTGATAGTGGAATGCAAGAAGGTGCTAACAACTATCAATTTCTGGTGTCATAAAGCAGCTGAGGCTGAAACATGCTGCTTAATGTACTGGCAAGATTATCTGATACATACAGAAAATTTTCTAAAATTCTTACAACTATCATGTAAAGGATATGGTTAGAAATATGATTCCATATTATAACTGGTACAAGAAATTAAAATAAAATTATTTGTAGCTTTGATCCAATGTGTTTAAATGTTTAAACAGGGGATATTTCAAACTCAAACTTTCACATAATGAATACTTTTTTTAACAATAGGGGCCTCATCTTTTTCTGCAAAGATACAGGAAACTTCCTTTTTGAATTATTAAAAGTTCTTTGAATTCACAAGTCTGACAGTCTGATGAATCTTGTGACTATGTTGCATTACCACAAGACTAAAGATCCTTGGCTGTTTGATAAAAATGAGTTGCTTTTTCTACTAAGCAGAAGGATAAAATCTGGCAAAAAATTAGATAAATGAGTATTTGGTAATGTTCTCATTTTTTTCAGGTGGATTTTTATTCTGCAACAATTTGCACCCTCTAACACCTAAGGTACAAACCAGCATTATCTGTGGATTTTGAATTCAAAAACTAAGCTACATTAATGACTGTAAATTAACTCATATACCAGAAAGGCATATGATAATGGCCCCTAATTTCATACTTTCAACAACTAAAACATATTTTACAGTTAATACCAGGCAGCAATTTTCTGACAATTTTTACTGAGAGAATTACTGTTCTTCCCACAATGACAATAATTTTAGTGTCAGTGTTCTACATGTAGTTCCTACACTGCAGATAATATTGCCAGTATGGCCACATACTGCTCAAAACGTTCTGATGTGGAATTGGAAACTGTTTTTATATGTGTACCTTCATTGTTTTGAAATAAAATTCTGTTTATAGAGCTTAAGAAACTTCTGTGTTTGTGACTGACACAACACGTATATCTTTCTATGATTTTGTAGCAATATCCGAGCCCCATACTATTTAATTTTGCCATCTATGGTAGAAGAGCTTTTCTGGCAGAGGCTTCTGGCCTCACTTCTCTAGTTTATTCAGGGTTTTATTCTGCTAGGACATGGAAAAGGGCTTCCACTTTGTCCTTTCATGTAGAACTGCAGCTACTTCTTTTCACTTTAGTTTTCATTTGCCAGGTAGGGTCTTTTATTTATACTGAGTGTTCTTACTTTGTTCATTTAGCTAATCCTAACAGAGTAAAACAGCCTTATGTATCAGAATTAGGTGTGCTTCAAGGGGAAAAGACAATGTTATAGTGGATAATAAATGGATCAGCAGCCCAGAAATATATGGGCACTTGCAAATTTTTACTTAGCTCTGAGGACACAAGTGGGGGTAATGTGAGAGTTAATTACAGTACCATTGGGAAAAAAAGAGAACAAGAAATAAGAGAAAGGAGTAGAATTAAACAGAAGGAAAAAGAAATCAAGAAAACTAAGGGTTTAAAATGCAGAACTTACTGCCCAGGTATTGTTATGGTTTTTTTTGTTTTGTTTTCTTCTGTTCTGTTTTGTTTTGAACTATTGGACATACATTTATGAGTATGGGATAAAGTTTATGGTATTAATATCATACTATTACAAAGCATGAACTCACTAGGAAAGAACAAAACACCTGAGAAAACATTTGTAGATGCCTTACACCTTTGGAAGGAGTCTATAAATATTGCAGAAAGCATACTGGAAGCACCCATCCATTTTACAACCTAGAAACATTGCTGCCACCTTAAGGGAACATCAAAATAACTCTGTCTACATGTTACAGATGCAGAAGAGAAGAAGAAAGGGAACAAGAACAAGGAAAAGTACAAACCAACCAGCAAACCGACTATTTGGCCTTGTATAGACCCAAAAGTTTTAAACAAGCATGTAAAACCAGAAATTTCTTAGTCTACAAAATGAAATCTTGGTGGGAGAGCAGCTGAAGAGCTGTGCCTGATGCACTGAGTTCTGGCAGCTTTCTTTAGATAAAAAATGTGGGAAATCACTAGTCAGAGAATGCTGTGAGTTTAATTAGCATAGTCCAGTCTGATAATCAGGCCCCTTGACAGATGCAAATACAAACTTAAAGGTTACAATCTGAGTGGATTAGGTCCAGCTTCTAGGAAGGACAAGATTGAATCAGTCCTCTGCAAGCAAGGAATGTTTATCAAATGCGTGAGTTTTGTCTTTTGTAACGTTTAACATGATGATTGTAACAAGAGATTATTAACCTTATGGAATAGTACATAAGCTTTTGGAAAACTCAGTAAAAGCAATTCTGATCAATGAATCGGGGTTCATGCGTCTCTTTCTTAATCACTGATAAAAAAACAGGTTTGTGTAGTCTTGACATTCTCTTTATGAGAGTGTTCTAGTCAGTTTTCAGGCTGAAAATTTGCAGGAAACAAAGTTTTTCATGGATGAAAGGGTAGAAAGATCTATAAAAATGACTTTTTGATCAGGAAAGTTGAAATGCACAGCTAGAGGCTGTGATTGGAAGACCAGAGCTCTTGAGCTACAGCTATATGCACACCAATATTACATTATGTCCAGAAGTAAAAGGTACTTTGCAAAAAGCTCAGTGTGCATGGCATGGCCAAGTAACACCTAGGCCGCCATTGTAACCTACAGGAATGGCAGAACTAAGATCCTAATGTAGCCAAGTCAGATGCCTGACATCTGTTACCTGATAGTATTGCACGGATGTCCTCATGGCTGCAAAAGTTACTTAAGACTCTGCAAGAATGCAACTTATTGGTCAAATGTCGCAATGACTAAGTTTCTTTAGGCATGCAGAAAGAATGGCATGACAGCCTGGAGAATATGAGCTGGAAGAAAGCAAAAATAAGGAGAAACTATTTCACAAGTGAAGATGTAACCGGTACGGCAGAGCTTTATGAGGCAAATCACGGGACTGGAATATCAGCGTGGAACAGTCACTTGTTCAGCAAGCTCTTCCAGTGGAAAAAAAGGCAAATGTTGTCTTTTGTTTCAAGAACACATATAACTGCTAAAAAACAGAGAAAATTAAAAACTGAGTTTGCGGAGTGGGTACAAACCAAAAATAGGAAAGAGCAAATGTGCTAAACTGAGCTATAAAGTGAGGACTACATCTCTTTCTTTTGGCAGAAAGTGTTGGTTTTTGTGAATGAGAAACCTAAAAATCCTGTGAAGGAGATATGATGGGACTTTAAATACTTAGATACTACATGTTAAAGCTAAGACTTGTCTGAATATCACATTGGAAGCAAATTGTAATTTCAGGGTGAGTAAGTTACTATGGAGAGGTTATTTTAATTTTGGTGCTATCTAAGAGGAAAGAATGGATTAACAATGTCTTCTGGAGAATGCAGTCTGATTTTTTAGGAAAATGAGATGCAACAGCTAAAGAAATAAAACAGAAACACCCTCCAATCACACCATCAAACTCAACAGATTTCAGCAAACTCTAGAGAGTGGCTAAAGGTCATTTAGAAAGATAACTTGAAGGAAAACATGTTCAAGTATGCAGGAAAGTTACAATGTTAAATGCACAAATTGTACCAAAGAAGAGAAAGAGGAGCCCATTGAGCTTGGAAACTTTCAATGATTGGCTGTCAAAAAGCAATCCTACAAAAAAAAAAAAAACCCCAAAATTAACCAAACAAAAAACCCAATGAATGTCATATAACAAAGGAAGAATCTAGAGGAAAATGATACAAAATAGAACAGAAGTATAAAGTGAGTTTCAATTTCCAAAATTAACAAAAATAATTTTAAAATACCAAATAAATAAATAAAGAAAGAAAATAAAGAAAATAAGTGGGTCAGTGGTAGCAGAAAGGGAGAGAAAACAATACAGAGAAAGGTAAAATGTAATTATCTAATACCCCTTCCACACCAGCCTTCAAAAATGGTAAATCTTGACTAGCCATTCAAAACCACTTAAGAGAAAAAAAACTGCATTGCAAGCTGAAGTATATAAAGAATATGTTAATGAATATTTAAGTAAGATGGATGTATTCAAATTGTCTGGTCTCAATTAATTTCACCTTAGAGAAACTAGACAGCAATTTCTGAATCACTAAAAATTATTTTTATGAGTTTCTGGAGGAAAGGGGAGGTCCCAGAGGACCAAGAGAAGGACAAATACAACATTTTTCTCTTGACAAAAAGGGAGTGCTTATGGAATGACAGACCAATCAGCCTAATTTTGATTCATGGAAAAATTGTGCAATAAACTACTCATCTACACTAGAATTGCCCACAGAATTTTCAAAACAGATCCCTCTTAATGCAGACTATAATCCTAAAAGGAAAAACAAATCCACACAAACTAAAAATACCAGAACATGTTTGTTTGTCAAACAGGTACAAAAAAATGTTATAGGGTAGATGGCCTGTGGCAGAGACAGTATGGCAGTTCACAAAACATAAATCTAAAACACGTGCTTTCGGCATTTATGTGCCAGGAGAGATAAACAGGTTCAGTATTCTTCAACAAAGAATACATACCCAAGAATATGGTAATAATTTATGGGAATTTATGGGAAGTCACTTTTAAAACTGACAAGAAGAAACACTGTAATTGCCAAGGAGAGGCAGAAGTTAGTGAATAAAAGGTTTTTTTCTCCAATAATAAACAAAACTTTATAAATTGATTTAAAGTCACAAAATGACTGCATACTCTCTGCAGGACACTGTGGGGAGTTGGGGTGTTGTCCCTTTCATTTTCTTTACCTATAGAATTTTGTCCCATTTGTTGCGGGGGGGGGGGGGGGGGGAAACCTGTGGGCCGANCTGCGGGAAGAACGGTGACCCATCTGATCCATCCCTGCACCAGAACTCCTGCGTTCCATCTTGGAGTTCTTCCCTTCTACTCAGAGGGCCCGTCGGAGCCACCTACGACACGACTGGTCGGGGGTTCGTGAAGCAAAGCCTCCCCCATCCCTCTCCCAGGCTTTGCTGCGGGGGGGGTTCCTGAATTGTTTTTTTTCTTTGTAGTTGTTGTTGTTGTTAATACTGCAGTTATTGTTCATGTGTATGTTGTTATACTCATTAGTAAAGTTATTCCTCCCCATATCTTGCCTGAAGGCCGCTTAATTTTAGTAATTCGGAGGGAGGGGGTTTCTGAGGGAGGCTCCTGCCTTCCCCAGCAGATACCTGTCTTCAACCCAAGACAGACACGAAGGGCTTGGATGGGCTCACATGATTTTAACGCTTGGACAGAAACCTTCTGAAATTATCTAGTCCGGTCTCTTACTGGAAGAAGAACCAGCGACAAAGATTAATCCATCTTCAAAGTTAGGTCAGGACACTCAAGGCTTGTCTAGACAAGTTCTGAAAATATTTAAGGATGAAGATTTCAGGGCAACCTATTCCAGCATTTGATCACCTTCTGGGCTGAGAAGTTTTCTTATGATAACACAGAATCTTCCCTAATATAGATTTGGCAGATGCACAAGTTTTGCTCCATCTCTCTCTAACCAGCCCCTAGGTTGTACAACTTCCCCTTCAGCTTTCTCTTGTTCAGGCAAAAAAAGGCCTCTCAGTTCTTCCAGCTGCAACCCAACCTCTTAAACATCTGTTTTTTCTCAGCTGAACTTGTTCCAGTTTTCCAGTCTCTCTATTGTACTGCCAACTCCAAGCCTGGGCACAGCCATGGGCACTACTCATCCTGTGCTCTCACAGAGCAGGGGAAGCTCTGCTACAGGACAAAGAACCCAAAACACAGGAAAACCGAAGTTTTTCTCACCTTGTTTTACCTGACTGCAGGTGCTCTTAAGATGAACTTGTTCCCAGCCCCATATTCACTGATAGGCTATAAGGTGGGAAATCACTTCCAGTTTTACTGAAAGGTCCCCTGAGGGGACCAACATCACAAATATTCATAAAGTCAGATTTTTTTTTTTAAATGGTGAAGGAAATCACTATGAGTTTTAATCACCTTATTGTCTCCTGTGTTTCTCTAGACAAGCACAAGAGAAGCTGTCTCAGATAAACTGCTGATTCTATTTTTTTTCTTCTTTCATGTTCAGAAAAAAAGATTACACAATAAAAAGAGCCTCTCTCCTGTACTGCTTCATACAAAGCAGTGCAGCAAACATCTAGTAAATACCCAGGTCAGCACAAAGAAGTCAAGCAAGACAAGTTCTGCTTGCAAAGTGTGTCCTACACTAGATCTGTTGAGTGGCAACAAGCCTTCCTTCAGCTGCCAAAGGACTGAATTGCCAGTAACCTTTACGCATATATAGTTGAAGTATTAAAGCTCACGGCGTGTGACTAAAGGAAAACTAACAAGTCCTTATTTTTAGACTCTGTTTCAGGAGTTCTCAGTGCATTTTTCCATCTACATTTTAAACTATTTTGGTTCTAAAATGCATGATTTTTGGCAGAGAAACAAGCCAAGGTGAAAACATCACTAAATATTAGTGCATTCATCTTCACAAGTCATGATCCATGTAAGCACTCTTAATACTGCACAAACCATGGAAACAAATTGTTTGCAGTTCTTTTGTAAAAGCCAAGGAAAGAAATCTAGAAAAACCATAAGGATTTGGAACCTTCATGGTCTGAAAACACCACAATCTTAGACACAATCAAAGCAGTCAGCTTCGTCCCTTCTGTAAAAATTTTCAAGCTGGACAATTCAGCCTGATGATATTTTATAGAGGAACAGAAAATGATTTAAGTTCTTTGCATTCATCTCCTGGCACAAACTGCAGAACTGTAACCAGGTTTATATCCAGTTTCTAAGATCTAGTTACTCTTCTGCCCACGACTTCAGAGCCAGCATAGGACAAGTCCATAACTTAAGAACTTTTGCATGGGGGTAGGGTGTCCTGGAGTGACTTTGTGATGCTTGTATCCCCAAATTGTGTGACTGTTTGTGCTGGATGTTGAGTTCTGTGTCTTTAAGATGGGCTCGGAGAGCAAAGGGGGAGAAAAAGAAACGGGAAGTTTTGTTATCAGAACACTGTACCTACTCCCCTGCATTCTTCGGCGGGACAGTGCTTCAGCAGTCGGCCAAAGAGCTCTTTCTTTTGCTCTTTAGTTAGTTAGCTAGCTGAGGCAGAAAATTCCCTGGATTGTGGTTTTGCTCTTTTCCTTGGAACTGTTTTTGAACCTGCCCTGGACTGAAAACCCAGAAGAGGACCAGGAGTCCCCACCTGTGGCCCACCGGGGCCTGACCCAGGCCACAGCACTTTCCAGAGCTGAAGGGACTGAGCAACCCACGAGAGGGACTGTTCTCAGTTTCTCATCTCCTCGGAACAGTGAGACAATTTGTTGTTTTAGTATTGTTCATATTGTGCTGGGGAGTGCTTTGACTGTTGAATAAAACAGGTTTTTCCCACTTCTCTCTAAGGAATTTTTTTTTTCCTGGACCTGTTGGGGGGGAAGGGGCCACTTGAATTGGCTTTTCTGGAGGAACCACTTTAGAGGTTGTCTTCCAAATTTTGCCCAAACCAGGACATAGGGCAAATACACCTTTAACTTAGTATCTTGTAGATGCCTAGGGAAGACTAAAAAAAGTGGTATCTCCTTTAAGACATCCTTGATGTTTTCAGCCAGGGCTTTCTGAGGTAGAGGTAAATTTCCTGCATAGCTGCCTTTTTGGATTAATCTTTAATGAATTTGTAAAACGTTTTTCTTAATTCTTCTAAGCTTTGGCAAAAATCAGTAACATTTGCAAGTTGACTATACACACTGTGAGAGCATGTTCTGAATCTGCCACAGGATAATATCACTCCTCATACCTTAATAATGAGAAACACTGAACCTCTTTATGTCCCTTCACGCCACTCACTTTTATAACCTATCTCATCTCCCGCCTTCCCCCTCATTAGTCATTTTTTGCAAGGCTGAAGAGTCCTGATCTACTTAGACATGTCCTTGTACTAAACCCCTTCCATACCTTTGATCATTCATGCTGTCTTTTTCTGTACCTTTTCTAGCTTTGTTTGGTCCTTTTGAGATACTGGAACAGCATACAGGAATCAAGATAAAGGTAATATTTTTATACAGAGATATAATGATGTTTGCTCTTGTTCTCTTTCCCTTTCCTAATAATTTTTAATGTCATATTTGCTGTTTTGCTAGCTACTCAGCACAGAAGTGACATTTTCAGAGCAAAACCTATTACAATTTGCAGATCTCTTTCTCGAGCAATAAAACCAGGAACATGGCACACTACTGCAGATATAATGGGAGGACTGTGTTTTACATTAAATTATTGTATATTTATGACTTCTGACACCTTATAACCCATTCATTTAACACTTGTCTGCAATTCTTCAGTGTTGCCCTTTTGCCCTAAAGGGAACTTCTCCCTCGCCTACTCCCCCTTTTCCTGGGATTGTGATATCAGCAATGAGGATGAGATTTAGATTTAAGGAGGTAGTAGATACAAATACTAGATACCCTAGTAGATACAAATCCTACACATAAAGCTTGGAAACAACGCCAGTTTTTTTGGGTAATATGAGCTATTTTTTCACCACTTGCAATTATGAATTGAAGTACTAAAAAGTATTTTTCAGTTTTTTAAATTAGAGGTGAACATAAATATCTGAAAGGAGAGATAAACAGGGCCATGAAGATCCTAAGTATAAATACCTCAGTGATATTTCACAGGCTTTTCATTTAGAGAGACAGCTATATGTGAACTATTCTCTACTTTTGTAGAATACTTTCATTAACGGCTAGATCTTACTGGTAGAAAAGTGCTTTAAAGATCATTTGATCCACTAATTTAACTTGTAGGAGGAAGGCCCCTCTGCCTGCTGCTCCTATTAGCCCTAACATGCACCTCTCCCTCCTCTAACAATTTCTCCTGCTCACCACACTTTGAACTGTGATTTGGTTTGTTAATCTTTCCCATTTAGTTAATTCCAGCACTTTTGCCAGCGTTGCCATTTCAGTTCTTTGAATATTGTGCGCAATGTAAGAAATCCAACAGATTCTCATTTAACATGCAGCATTAAGATGGTTTTACTCTAGAGGACTACCCTGCAGGTCTTTTCAGCCTTTGCTCTTTCACGCTAAATAACATTGCCTAGGTTTAAGGATCATATCAATACAATTTCTTTTCATCCTATTGTAAGCACAATATTTTCTGATGATATATCTTCTTTTAAAAACAAAACAGACAAAAAACCCCAGCTGTACTTGTCCTGTAGATCCTCTGTAAGGCTTTCTGTTGCTTATAAACAGGGAAAATCCTTTTAGCATTTTTCTTATGCCTTTATCAAGTTATTTTCAAGATTTGATTGGAATGTCTTAATATTTTTACATTTTGGCAGAGTGTGTATATTTTTCTAGTTTCCTTTCTTGGACCTCCTAAATTTGAATTCCTAGTTAGCAATACATTTGACCCTTCAATTTAATGACACCTTTTGTTTTTCTCACTGAAATCTATTTTGATATTGTAGTATGAATTTTTACTGAAT
The DNA here is from genome assembly GCA_013400315.1 of Bombycilla garrulus. Classification (NCBI taxonomy): domain Eukaryota; kingdom Metazoa; phylum Chordata; class Aves; order Passeriformes; family Bombycillidae; genus Bombycilla; species Bombycilla garrulus. Next base: position 190,810 of record VXBU01009661.1, on the reverse strand, counting down.
CTCTAATTTGATGATTCAAAATTAAAATTATCCCCATTACCTCTGAATGTGCTTTACCCTCACAAATGGTTCTTTCAATTTCTGTTCTTTGAACTCCTAATTTTAACATAGATTATTTTTTCAAGTTAGGCAGTAATATAATGAATTCTGTTGTTCTTATCAGAATATTGAATCTAATTATATTACAGAGACCTAAAGAGCTGGATAGTAACTTTTTGACAGTAACATTTTGAACTGGATCCCGTGCACTCCTGCAAACCAACTTAAAAATTTATTCTTTTCTTCTCCTTCCCTGAGCAGCTGTTACATTCAACAGGGACCTGTGAATTTTAAAAGTTTACATTTGAAATCACATTTAACCTATCTTCAAAGAGGATAATGACATTTTTTCCATTATAATTGTATTTTGTAAGTGGCATGTTCTAGGACATACTTTTTTGAATAAGTTTCTAAGATTCAAATAATAAATTATGTTTATACTAAATACTAATAAATGCAAGGAATTGCTATTTAAAAATCGTTCTTCAGTACGTCTCATATCCTTAAAAATGGATGGAAGAGGAATAAGGCATAATGAAATAGCAGCAATATTTTTCCTTTAAATTCAAAACAACTTTTAAAACTGACATTAAAGTTTTATGTTTTCACTCCTCCTGTGTTTTCTTCCTTTGTCCCAGTCTGTTTCTGCCTTTTTCAACTGCCATTCTAATTTTAATTCCTTTAGTTTGAAGTTTGATTTTCATATTTCCATTAATTAAAAAAGGAGTAAAGCAAGAAAACTCACATAAATGCCAAAGCACTAAGCAGCCCATATCCACAGACAACTTGTACCAGTAGGGTCAGCTGTACTGACTGAAAATGAAATCCTATAAAAAGACTTAGTTTGAAAGATATATTCTTTGACGAACATTCTGGTCTGTGTTTCTTGAGAGACTGCCACTTTCCTGTAAAAAAAAAAAAAGGCACCTAGAGAACAAAATGACTTTTTTTAAGCAATGTGGAAAATCTGTCTTCTCTTTTCTTTCTCCTTCATTAGCAAGTCATAATTTTATCCAAGTAGGTCATTATATGATACATTGAGAGTCATGGCATCCGAAAAATGTCTGTACAAAATTATCACAGACCTGATTCCTATTTGCTGCTTTTAGGACACACAGAAAGGGAAGGTTTGAAAGAGTTTAATGTTAGCATTATAACATTAAAGCTATTGTTATAAATTAGTAATTTAAGGCATTTTCAATTAAACACTCCATGAAATAAACTCCTTGGTAAATAAGAAAGTATCATGTATTGAAAATTATATAGACATTGTTAAAATGTGGCAAACCAGCATACAATTTTGCTTAAAGTAAGATTTAGATGCTTCAAGTAAACAAATCTCAAAAAAAAAAAGTTATAGAAAGGCAAAATATTGACTCCTAGCTGTAATTTTCTTCCATTATCCTTTAAAGTTTTGCTTCAGCATTTTTATATAGGGTGGTGAATGAAGGCGTAGTTTTACCCATTGGTGAGATTGAGTAACATAACCAGGGACAGGAGAAGTTCAGATCTCCATTCTCCCAAGATTTCAGCCCATGCCATTTTAAGTCAAGTAATTTCCACCTCCTGTTACACAAGGGTTAAAAAACTGACGGCAACGATTGGTAGTTAAACCTCTTTTGCACAGAAAAATAGTGAATGCACATCCCTCATTTTGAGATATGGTTCAGGGACTTTTGGAAAAAACATCCCAACAGCAGCTCCTCATTCTCGTAAAGGCTTGTGAATTTAAGCCAGGGTTTTTTCTGAATGTATAAAAGAGAAGCCCTGCTGTTCGAACACACATATTCATTCACTGAAAAGGCTAGAACTTTTTCTGCATCTGCTTGATTTGATTCAGGTGCTGGCCAAACTAAAAATATACATTAAAAATATTTATATCCCAAAATATTTTTATCACAGCAATGAAGACTGGAGATGCAGCTGTAAATGCATGACAGATTTATATAATCTTAGAAGCCTATTCTGTCAGTGCTCACCTGGTATATTCATGACTGATGCTTTGAAAGAACAAAGCATTGTGCTTCTCTAAACTCCAAAAAGCCATAGACCCATATTCTGTATGATCCCACAGGTAAAGAAGATAAGAATAATAAGAAGATAAAAGTAATCAAGTATCATTTTAGTCCAAAATAAATGTTAAAGTTTCCAGTTTAATAAAATATTTAAAAGCTGTGTCTGTAGTCTTATCTGCATATCTTCAGGAAAAATATATATAAGCCCTATAGCAGGCAAAACTAACATAATACATTGAATTTTAGCTCACAAAGGGTAACAAATCTCTTTTTTTTTGCTTCAGAGAACCCTTATGTGTAATGAAAATGTATACTCCTGTGTCATCTCTCAACACATCTCTGGAGTTACTGAAAATGTAAAATAGTCTAACCTCACTCAAAATAAACAAATAGATCATATGACTTAAATGTTCTTGAGAGATGAATAATAACATCACTGAAGAGTTAACTAGACACTGTAAAACAGATCAAGTTGCAAGTGGGACTTACTCTTTACCCTTAATAATGACTGAAAAAAGAGGAAATATTTATGAAGATATCTGCTCTTCAGCACACATCTTCCTTGCAAAAAAATATCTGTACTGAACAAAACAAACAAACAAAAAACCCTTAAACCAAAACACATTAATGAGGTTTTTAAGGAATTTTTTTTTTAATGTGTAAAATCATAGAAAGGACTATTCTAGGAAGGAGCTTTAGAGGTCATCTAGTCCATGCCCCCTGCAGTGAGCAGGGACACCTTCAACCTGGTCAGATTCTTCAGAGCCCCATCCAACCTGACCTTGGATCTTTCCAGGGATGAGGCATCTACCACTTCACTGGGCAACCTGTGCCAGTGTCACATACACTCAACATAAAAAATTCCTTCCAAGTATCTTGTCTCACTGCATCGTCTTCCAGGTCAAAACCACTGTGCCTTGTCCTACTGCTACAGGCCCCATTATATTTGCACTTATATATCTATATCTGAACACACACAGGGATGATTTCAAATTTAAACAGCCATTTATCTTTCAAAAGGCAAATGACCTTGAGAAATACATATATATTAAAAAAAACCCCAAAACCTACGAAACAAATTTTAGAATTATCCCAACAGATACAGAAATAAATACAAAATAAAACTGAAGGCAAATAATGCCTACAGTTTCAATTTATAGCAGAAATGTAAGGATAGAAAAGGGCAAGCAGCATGATCAAAAGTAAGGAATGGATATCTGCACAAAATGAGTCAAAATATAAAATTAAAGAACAGTACTTCAGTAGTACTTCCAGCTGTAATACTAGAGGACATGTGATGAAACTAGCAGGTGGAGAACGAAGTATCTTCTTCACACACTGCACAGTTAAGATGCATTTTTTAAATATATAGAATGCTACAGATTCCAAATAGATTCATCCTAAAAACCCTACCTTTAAAAATTAATGGACTAAAAATATATAACTAACTACTAAATGTCATATCACCTGTTTTAGGAATTCCTTCAGTTGTAAATTGCTAGGAATCAGAGAACATTCCTAGGACATCTCAATATATGCTTTTCTTATTTATTACTTTCTCTAAACATGTTGACCTTTGACAAAGCCAACATAGAAGCGAACTTCACCCTCAGCTGTAAGAGATTTTCATGTTTTGTATTGCCATTTATATGCCCATAAACCATCATGAACTCTTCAAAGAGTACAGTAACTTTCATTGCAGATAAAATGACCAAATAAACTTATATTGCCTGACAAAATTAATTCTTCTTGACAGGGAAAGTTTGGAACTAACTATAGTAACAACTTTTGGGCAAAGTTATACACGTCTATCATATTTTGAAACCTCCAGTATGTCAATATCATGCAATATAAACACATGCTACAATTTAATCTCTCTATAATTTATCTGTATTATTCAGTGTAAATAGCTCTCATTTCTATGCACCATATTGATATTCTGCTAACATGACACAGGCTGACAAGAAAGTGAAAAAAATTCATAGAGGGCCTTACTATGTCTGGAGGCATTTTTCTATCAGCAACCAAGCAGGCAGCAGAAATAAAGAATCCTCTCGCCTTCTTAGAGCTGCTTAAATGAGCTGTTTATTTGACTAGCAAGTCATGGTGTAGACTGTGAAGCCCAACAAACAAACAAATTTAACACAGCCTCCCAGACAAGTAGGTCACCTCCTTTTCAAGGAAGCTATGTAAACAAAACCAGAAACCTAAGATACAGACAGACATACATCTTTGCAACCTGGGTAAGATTAGATGCTGAAAGACTGAGGATAGCTCAGCCTCTTTTAATCAGATATTGACAATATCTTGTATTATTTACAATTCAATTGCTTTTGCTTGCTTGTAGAAAGAGTTCATGCATTGCAGAGTATTGAATAATAAATTGTGGTGTGATAATCAACCTTATTTCTTTACCTTCTGATTGTAAAGAATGTATTTGTTTAACACTTCTTGCTTATGTTGCAGCTCAACTATGCCAAGATAGCAAGAAATTGTTCCTTCACCACTGTCTCAGAGAGCTTATTATCAAGAATCATTTTCCTGTGTCAGCTGGATTTTTAGGAGAAACTTCTTAAACACAGTAGTCCCTGTCATAATATTACAGTTTTATAACTGCATATTCCTTACAAAATTCCACTCAAATAATTTTTTACATATTAATTTTAATTTAATTTTTACAAAAGGCAAACACTGTGCATTGTAACCTGATGTTTCCTGGGTTTAGGTTTTCACCTGTACTATAGGCATCCTCTACCTGATCATAGTTGAATCTTTTTTTGGTGTCTTTTCCTCTACAATGAGAGGTAGACAAGCTTTTCATGGGTTTTAATCTTAAAAAATATATATCAACTTATTGTTTCTCATAAACCTAATGTGAGATTTGCAGTGTTACAACCATCAAGCTACTCTCACAATTAAAAACTGAAAACAAAACGATGAAGTACTATTGCAAAAAAACTTTGAGGGATCAGAATTCTCAGCCAGGAATCCTGTAATTACATCTCAATTGGGTTTTGTCCAACAGTACACACAGGAATATGAAGGCTGAAATAATACATCCATTATTAACATACTGAGCACAAAACAGAATAGTTATTCACAGTGACTTACTTACATCCATTCAGAAGTGATTCAGGGGTCATCTATCAGAAAATATCACCACAGTGATTAACACTGGCAAAACTGCAAATTCAACATTAGAAATTGTTAGGAAAGGGCATGAAAACAGAAGGGCATCACTGTGCTTTTATACACTGCACTCAACTCCTGAATACTGTGCACAGTGAGGGTGCTCCAACCTTCAAATATAAAGCAAAAAGAAACTTTAAGAGGAGAGGACAGCCAGGATGGTCATGCATAGAGAGTGGTTTCTGGAAACGACATATTCATAGAGAAATGGACCAAACCATACCTTGAAAATATCAAGTAGCAATTTTAACACAAAAGGGATGGGACATTTTCCCCTACCTACCATATATTTAACTGTGCCATTCATTGCCATGAGATGTTGTGAGGTCAAAAGTCTACACAGGATCAAAGAAAACAAAAATCTCATTAAAAGATAATGCTGCAAATGGCAAAAGAATTTAATAGTCATTGTGACTACTGTTATTAACTGAAAAGTTGTTAGAAATCTTCTTGCTGGAGCCCAAAAAGCCAAGACAAGGAAAGATCACATTAAATTTACTCTCAGTTTCTCCTATGCTCATCATGATTAATCAGTGTATGAATTTCACTGAATACTTAGTAGATGACATGATACAACCATTATTATGTTTTCTTTTCATCATTTTGTCATAATTATATTTTATTTTTTGCCCTTCTCACTGCTATATTGTGAGGTATATTCTCTTCTTGGGTAGACAGATTTTTCTTTTCTTCATCTAAAAAACAAGAATCTCTGAAAAGCACTGTAGTAAAAATCAGTATTTCTGAAATCCTGTTCTGACCTTCACCCCATTCACACTGCATGTCCTCCTTTTCTACTTAGCACTTTTTTCTTACAATTCTTCTTGGCTTGAGAATCATTCATCCACAAAATTTAAGTGGCAGCCATCCTCCATTAGAAGATTAACTCTGTTTAAAAATTATTCTTTGTTAAGAATTACTATGTCACACTAGAATTAGATGCTTGAATTAACACTGCAAAATTTAGAAACATGATTACTGTATTATTATCATTTAATGATTTTCATTTTACAGCTTACTTTTTTATAAGAAAGCCTTTTCTCCATCTTGTGCTCACACTATGCCTACTCACTTAGAACTATACATCTAACTATTGTGGAACAAAAATAGCATAAAAAAGCTGCTCAGAAAAAGAAATTACCATATTCATGACTTTCTAGATAAACTTTTCAGAACACAGTAGAAGACAGAATTTGAACCAGAAAAAGTTATTGTCAAGTTTCCTGATTAAACAGACAGCTTCATAAAATAGAAGAACTTGTTAAAAAAATATAAATATTTATTTGAAAGCAATTACATAAAATTACAGATTCAATAGGTCTAAAATGCACTACAACAATCTAGTTCATTAAAGCCAATAAGGGATAAAAAGATACATGTATATTAGAAAAGCAAAGTAGACAGTGAAAAGCTATTTTCCAAGGACATACACCAAATCATTAAAAGACAATTTAAATACAAGTAGTAGGGTGTAAAGGAAGCAAGTGAGGAATACAGACTACTTGGCTTTTTGAAGCACCACGTTATTGCCCTCCTTCATGTTTCTCTGAAAGTGTCTCTCTTCTGAGAGCAAAAGAAAAAACATGTCCCAGAGCTATTTCACAAAAGGCTAGCATATATTTCAAACTGTGTTATGGCTTAAACATCTATTTAGAGTTTGAGCTACAAAGTTTCTGCACAATTAGGTAGTTGCAAAAACATCTTTGAGCCTTCTGAATCCATTTTCCAACATCGTCTGGTCAGTATCTTCCAGAAACAGGTAGAGTGAGAAAGTTCATTCTTTTTAGGTCTAAAATATTTTTAATAATAAAAAAATCCAAAGAATAAAATCACAAAATACACCTTTGATAAGGATTTCAGCAGAGGCTTTAAATACCTTCTTCAATATTATCCTTACTTTAACAGCCTAAATTTCTCCATGTAAATCTAAAGTTTGTTTTACCTAATCACAGCAAGAAACATACTAAAGAGAAAATTTGTTCTTGTGATTATAAACACTGTTACATACTTGAAACAAAACAACCTTGGTAACAAGAGAAGGGTTCTTCACCACAGCAGTTAGTGTGGCATGGATTCTCACATGTGGGTACAAGAACTTAATTTCTATTTCTGGGTGCATTTACTCCTGCTAAGTTGGAAACTGTTGCTCTTAATATCTTAAAAATGAAAACATTTCAGCATTAACTGTATTTTCTTAAGTTCATTAAGTGTCTTGAATTTTCCGATTCTTTTGACTAGTTTATATTTGCAGTGCAACAACTGGAAGAGGGGGTATTTAGATGTTTAAGTGGAACAATACTTTTGAAAAATGACAGTTACACCTCATCTCAGTATTTAATGGACCATGACTGACTTGTTTGGCAAGAAAAAAAGAATATGATCATCCAGTTAGACTAAGATCAATTGAAACAGGATCAGGTAGACAGATAACTATGAAATAAAGACTCCTTCAGGAGAGCCCGTGCATATCCTTAAATCCTTTAGAAGCAGTGTGATGTATGTGGGACACAGGTGTAATTTTTTTAAGGGCAGACAGTCGTTTTTTCAGGACAAAAGTCACAGTGAACATTGCTCTACTTATTCATTCCAAACTAGCCTTGTTCTTTTTGCCATTGAGACAAACACAGAATGAAAAGTGAACTGCAACATACCAGTGTCTCAAGTTTTGTATTTTATAAAAAGTGAAACTGATAAACCACCTTTTCAAAGGGTGCCAGTCATCTGAGAGTATGACTCAATTCACTGAACAAGGTTATTAGTTTAACAACAAAAGCTGATATTCTCTCAAGCTGAATTTATGTACTATGTCTACAGTACCTTTTCAATTTATTCTTTATCTAGCACATTATACTCTCACTATACTTGCAGACATACAATATAAACCTATGGAGTGAATTAAGCTTCATAAATACCTTTTAGAAAGTCAGGATTCTAGATAAAAACTGAAGCTCTTAAAAACTGGAAATAGAATTTTGCAGAATCATCCAAATCTATTTTCTAAACCAACATAGCTCACTCAGATTTTCAGAATGTATTATTACACACATTTTTGGACGTTTCACTGCAATGATGCAAAAAGTGCTCTACAGGGCCTGTGGCCTCTCAAGAATTCACAAGAGTTGAATGCAACTATAGACGCTGCTCTCACAGTGTAACAGTTAAGCCTAGAACTTTAAATATCTTAATTACCTTCCTACTGTCACTATTTTCCTTGGCAAACTCAGTAATAAGGGAATCATACCTCAACCCAAAGACAAAGTAAACAACTGAATGTCCAAATTCAGAATAATATAAGGGATTTTTGCAACACAGCACTGAGACACTGATAAGATGCTGACAAAATCTAAATCTCTTTCCTTAAGGAAATTGCAGCCATCCATCCACAATATCCAATTCCTTCCTGTGGAGCCACTTTTAAAACTGTCTAGCATCCTGAGGTATAAAAGTACTCAAATCTCCCCACAAAATCCTTCCTGTTCACCTGGAAAAAAAGCTGCCAAGTGGTAGGGCATGTAACATCAAAGATGCTCTCAGCTGAGCATGTTGGGATCCTTTGACTGATAGAGATTTGCCAGCCTTAGGCAGAGAGACCATGACCACTACCACAAGAGAGTGTTTTACAAAAACACAGGACAGCACCTAATGGGGTATGTATGGGGTACCCTAGTGGGCTACTCGTTTTCTCTTCTCCTCAGCTGGTTCCAGAACACCAGAGTCACCCAATAAACTGTCCTCAAACCTTCACATATCCTTTCAAAAGGTGTCAGCCAACAACAGGAAAATCCATTTCTTCTATCCAGGCATTTACTGTGAATTGTGTTTCCTATTCAAAAGTGATCTCAGACATCACTAAATGAACATACTGTCATTAAAAAGCAATATAAAATGCTTAGAATAGAAAATGTCTAAGCATTAGATAATTCTACGCACTTTCATGAAATTTTTGGGTCTTGCATTTCCCTGGTTAAAGCCTGGGGAGAAGAGTGCAGGAAACAACTCTTAGTGAAATATGATGATGTTTACTTTCCTCAGAAAGTGAACCTGTCCTCTAATTAGGAAGGGCCAGACTGTCAGTATAGAGCAGACAGAGAGTTTTCCAGGTGAAAAACAAAGGAAGCCTGCAAAAGCTGAAATTGGTGAGCCATTACAAAGTAGCCAACTAACAGCAAAATTAAAATTTATGCAAGGTCTGAAATAGAATTACACATTGTCTTGAGAGAAGCAGCAAGTCAGACAACAAGAGCAACAAATACCTTGTTAACTGCAACCATAGTGCAATTTGAGCATAGTTCTGCTACAATCATTTGTAATTGTGTTGTCTACTCATATTTTACTGTCACTTGAAATAGCTCTTCGTGTTTTTAACAAATTTGACATGTCTCCAAGTGGGATTCTGTGTCAACTTTACACATACTCCATTCTCAGTACATGTTGTACAGTGGCTGAAGGTTTCATGTGAACTGCAGGCCAGGCAGAGAGTTTCATAGTAGATGTAGGGCAGGTCAGAGCATTCATGTTATTTTTTGAGGCACTGTTATGTGGTAAGATTTCCAGGTATGCACAGAAACACCAAGAATCTCAAGAAAATGTCAGCAGTGAATAACAATAGATTAAGAACAAAAACAGATTAAGAATAAAGAGTATTTAGTTGTCATGAAATATGAATACTGGTAAAGAACATAATTAACAACTGAGATGCAATATTTACATGACAGGCAAATATTTACATGACTAGAATGTCAAAGATAGATAAAACTTTGCAGCTGCTGCCTTTGCTTTGTTTGAAGCCGTTAGGATATTCTTCTACATTCATGACCTACTGAATTGGAAAGTAAAGAAAAGGCTAAGTACAGTTCAAGCTTCCTTATTATCCAACACATAATTAGCAATGATGGCCTGTTTGCATGGTAAAATGATGGAAGTCTCTTTGTTTATAATATAAGGTGAAACTTACCACTTGTGGTGGTTTGAGATTGATTGACATTTTAGTGGGCAGGAAAATAGCCACCCCTGGAAGTGAGGTGTGCCTGTGGATTTCCCATGAGCCCAGTGCAACACCAATTATGGGCCAAATTTAAAGACAGACAGGGAAAGGGGCCAATCAAAAGTGAAATGCGTCTCAGTAGGATATACATTTACACAGGACTGCCTGGGAATCGCTCTCTTTGGTTTCCGGCCCTCAACAGGTACAGAGCTGCAGGCTGTGCCCTCGGCCCAGCTTTCACCCCCAAGGCCACGGAGGCCTGCGGGAGGGGAAAGGCCGGGCCGGGCCGTGCCGGGAGCCCCTCCTGAGGGAGATATCCTGGCCGGTGGTGGGGAGGATGGAAAGGAAGAGCAATGCCCCGTGCCCTGGCCCAGTCTTCCCCCAGCATCCAGTGGGGGGGGGAGATTGGGTCGTGC
>VXBU01009661.1:140396-179611 GCA_013400315.1 Bombycilla garrulus | reverse complement strand
GCCACAAGAGGACTGGTATTCTTGTGGGGGGATCTATGGCAAAGCAGGTGGGACTCCTGCTCTTCCTGTTGGGTTGGGGAAATGATTGTTCAAGGGGTGGATTGACTGAAAATCCTAGGTTTTGTCTTTTCATGTGGTTTTGGTGGGAGAGTGAACTGTAGGTGGGGAGAGGATGGATGTTTTGAAAGTTTCCTTCTGGTTTCTGGTTTTTTTTTTCCTCCTTTTAGTATTAGTTAATAAAGTTTCTTCTTTATGCTTTAAGTTGGCTGACTGTGCTCCTTTTTGGTCCTACCTCACAGCAGAAATTGAGAAAAATATATTTTCATGGGTGCACTGGCCTTTGGCCAGTGTCAAACCATGACATTCTTGGTTCCCTGACCGGGAATCGAAATTTGGTAAATAAACCCATGACACCACTAAAACTCTGAAGAAATATATTTAAGTAGTCAGAGAATAGGACTTAATAAAATGTTACATGCATTCACTAATTTATCCTGCCTCATTAATTACAGCTCCATTCAAAAGAGATCCTCTCTATACCTTAAAAATAGCCATCCATATAGTATTATACATTTTGAAATACTATATAAACACTTAAGACTGGTTCCCTTCAGAAAAGCCCTAAAGAATGAGAAGGGCTTTTCTTTCTGGTGTTTTGACTAAATTTCAACATTATCAGACCTAAATATGGTAAACAAAAAACTATGTGCAGAACTAGAAGAGCTATGGTGGTAAATTTTTAACCGTATAAAGTTTAATTCTGTATTATTAACTTTACAGTAATTCAAACTCTATTGACCTAAAAAATATAAATATTTAGATCTTTTCTATAGATGAAATTGAGTAGGCTTTTCCCAATAAATATTACACTTTACTGCACAAATAATTCAGAACAATAATAACAATTAAAACCATAGCATGTAAATAATAATGGGAAAGCCTTGTACTTTGAAGTAAGTTTTTTCATTTATTGTGTCACAGCGCCTACACATCCTCCTTGGGCTATGTCCATGCACCAAACAATGGCCTCTGGTAGGTGGGGGTCATTCTCCCAGAGGAAACCAGAGAAAAAGCTGAATTTCTCCCAGAGAAAAAGCTGAATTGGAAGGGACCCACAAGCTGAGTTGGAAGGGACCCTTCCCCACAAAGAAGGAACCCTGTGCAGCTCCTGACCTTGCACAGGACCATCCCCAGAAGTCACATCACCCAGGAGCGTTGTCCAAGCACATCTTGAACTCTGTCAGGCTTGGTGCTGTATTACCTAAATGCTGGGAGCCACCTGACAATCATTTCATAGACAGCATTAAAAAGCTGTGAAAGATTCTACAAAAACCTTCTAAAATAGAAGCATCACAAAACAAAATCTATTTCAACTGAAAGTCCACTGGCAACAGAGTGCCCAAGTTGCACATAATCCTCTTTACCTCATAAAACTGTGGGAACAATGAACCCTTGTGTCTATATTAATATTTATAAATCTAGGGGAGCAAACAACCTTTAGCTAGAATAATGTCAGCAAGGACATGTGATGATTTATTATGTCAGACAGACACAAGAGACTTACTACTAAAAGCAAGAGGCTCAGTGGAAAGACGTTTAAGAGCTGCAATTTCTTGAGTACAAATCCAATAAAAGAAACACTGTGACACTTTCATTGCTATCCCACTACTTCCAGATTCAACAGGAGTAATTTAGTTTAAGCAACAAGTAATGGAAATAATCTTTGTAGTAACTGAGTTGCAAGCCTGGCAAGTTACATAGCATTTCAGCATAAAGAGATGCATCTTTTCTTATGTTATTCTTACCAACATAATTTTTGGTATTCCAAGGTCTTAATTTTAGCTTGTAATCTGAAAGTAATTCAGATCCTTCTGAAAAGTCTTCTGAAAATCAAAGCTGTGTTTTTATTTGTCCTGTCAGTGACATCTTCAAAATATTACACACATAACCGTCCCTAATTGAATTAATGCATTTTCCTTCAATAATTATTTTATTTCCATATAACTTAAATAACCATTAGTTTACATTAATCATTAATACCTCAAAATTAGCTCAATTTAACAGTGATGTAAAACTGCTGTGATTTTAGACAGATGAAAGACCATTCTAATGTTGGTATCAGTCCAGTTACTAAAGAGCAGAAAAATCAAGACCACCCTCTTTCTTTGGACACTGCCTAACAGGTAACCAAGAATTAAAAAAGGTGTGCACAATTAATACTACTTCTTGGTGTGTGGGATTGAAATAGTGCCATTATTCATTTCAGTTTTCAAATCTGTTTCCTCAAACCTGTAGGAGATAAAACAGCACTGATTGGGGTGAATTTCTACCTGCCTTGCTTACACTGTTTTATGTTTCTTTCTGGCACTGATCTTCAGTACCAGTTGATAAAGTCACTTAAATGAGATCATCTTGTGCTCCAGTGCTAACGAATTTAGAGTGTCTCTGAAGTCGTAAGAGAACTTAATCCATTTCATTGTACTTACAGAAATGCAATTATTCTGCCTCTGGCTCCTTTTTGCAGCCTAAAATCTTGCATGGGTAATCACAGGGTATCAATGCTACCAAACTGCTTTCAAATAAATATTTAGGGCTTGATCTAATATCACTGTATCCAGGGGAGCTGCATAAAATCTTGAGTGCAAAAACTAGGGGCATATTTAAGCTACAAATACCTGCTTAACAAAGAAATAGCACAAGAAAATATTCATACTGCAGCTGCTAATACTTGTTTTCTTTTTGTATTGTGGATGAGATCCAACATTAGCCGGTGTCTTGCAAATCCTGGTACCATTTAATATGTTTGAAAGAGCAAATAAAACAGTGCTATCTTAAAACCACACTTAGGATCTTTCTAAAAATATGAAAGGAGTGGAGGTCACTGTGTAGTGGAGGAAACACACAGCAGAAGAGCCTAAGTAATCTAAAAAGCTACTTGGAGTCTGTTTTAACATTAAATTTGCTTTAAATTAGTGGTTTTCTTCCATTTCTTTGCATGCATTCTTTAAACTGTGTAAACGATATTTGAGAAACTGAGTCTGATAAATAAGTCATTAACATTTAGGAAGAAAATTTATTACTACATTTAACTAATGTTTACAAAGCAAAACTGGAAGACGTGTAAGAACATGGAGTGAGGAAAGAGGTACAGTGTATACAGGCACAGACTAATTGAAAATTAATTACAGAGCTTTCTTTATTCTCTTTCTATACATACACTTCAATATAGTAGTAGAGCTCCTTAAGGAGAAAGAAATCAGGCAAGATTAATTGTGTCTAGACAACTTCAATGTACATGCAAGGTCAGATCCAAACCCACGGCTTGGTGGATGGGTTCATGACTTAATCTTTGATTTACAATCAAGACCCTAATTAAATTTTATTCCCTCTCTTCAGTAACTTATTATCTAATCCACTTTGTTTGGATTGATTTTGTAAGTTTCAAATCTCAGTGTGAATCACAGAATATTTGGTGTGCTGGAATAATACAAATACAAGGAACATTGAAATATGTGAAAAGTGGAGAGCAGGCTGGTGGGTAAGTACAAACCAAAGCAGAGTTATACTCATGACACAGGCTTCTGCTCCTCAGAGGATGCTCCTGCTTTGAATGCAAGACATTTGATATCCCTGAAGAACATTACTCTTCTTTTTACTGCTGTCTGTTTTTTTAGAACAGGGAAGCCATTCACTTGCATCTACATTTGGGGTGGTTTGCTGTTATGATAACAGCTGTCTTAGAAAAACAGATAAAAAATGCAGTGGCATGAGAAAACGAGTCCTGGGCAAATCTTCTCCAAAGAGAAGCCAAAAATGTGATCAGATTGCAAGGCTGTATCACAATTTCTGTAATTCGTAATTTCTTACAACACTATTGTTGCAAGAAATCGAGTAATTTCAGTATGTTTCCCTCTTTTTTCCTTTTCCTGAAATAAGCTTATTTTTCCTGAAATAAGCTTAAGACAACATTTTGTCTTCTTGATACTTTCAAACCATTAAGATGCTAATATGAGTTTAGAAATAAAAATGGGTGAATGAGGTATATTGCAAAGAGGTTGCACAGAAATGAGTCTTAGGGGAAAACAAACTCCCACAAAATGTAATTACCTCTAGTGGCAGTTAAACTCCAAATCCATGAGGTATGGAAAGTCCTCACAGTCCAGCCACTATCAGTGAGGTGCCAGGGTTCTAAAGTGCCAGCAGTAGGATAAATAACAGTACCTAGGTCCTATGAAACACACCCCAAGGGAACCAAAGTTCTGTAATTGGGAAGTACTATATCATATTAAGATGGCATCACTGTACTCCCTTTTGGGGTAAATACTGAAGCTCCTACTCTTCTTTCACCCCTGCAAGTGACTGATGACTTCACCCTCTTCACAAGCAATCTGCAGCCTCCACATTTCAACCCTGCCTTCTACTTCAGGAAATTCAGCCAATTCCACTGACTACAGTGCCCAAACCTGCACATTTCACTCGCTATAATAGCAATGCATCAATTCCAGAATACTGCTAGATTCATTTTCTTGTTTATACAGCTTCATAAACATATTCAAGTGGCAAGATTATACTACACATTCTCTAGTACCATTTTCCTTGTAAAATAATGACTCTTTTTTATGTGATAAATTTAACTGTGTCCTCAGAACTGTCCTCCAGATTAAAAGTCATGCTAATTCATTCCTCACTAGATACACTATTTACTGCAATCACTTAATTTTAGATGTTCTGCTTTCATTGAAATTGTTATTTCTTATGTTAGACAAACAGTGTTAATCTGATGGCTGTGTTTTAGTAAGCATCTTCTTAAATTCAGAGAATGTATTGTGTAGTCCAAGAGCTAAACCCCAAAAGGAAAAATAATCCAATGTTTACACAAAGAAAGAATTTGAGGAACCCAAACATTCACTAGCCATGTAATTTTTCTACCAATAAAAATTCCAACAGAATGAATGAATAAAATTAAATCAGAATTATCCAATAAAACATTCTGTTGCTATTACTGTTACTGAAGATACTAGTGCGAAATATAAATCCATATCTATGCTTTGTGTTTTAGTATCTGCATACCACCATCTAGTCGAATTACTTTAAAATGCCATCTGACCAAATGTGCTAACATCGAAACCAAAATTACTTTGACAGTCTGTAGATTTACTGTGGGTGGATTCCTAGGACTGTAAAACTCCAAAGTATCAAGTTCGAAGGAGTTAAGAGAGTATTTGAAAGTATATCCTTCGAGGGCGTTCACTATCCTTTCTTAGCCATGACAGAAGTGAAATACATTTTTTTCATCACATATAAAATATGAGATGTTTCCCATATGATTCTATTGTCAGAAAGAATCATTCCTTTGAAAGTAGGGCAATATATACACTGACATCTTCTATACTAATAAGAACAGCTTAGTTTACCATATAAACCAGATAAATTGAAAGTGAAAGGCTAGGACAATCATGCAATAAATGTAATAGGAAAACAAACTGACAGATGAATTATTCCTAAATCTTGGCTGTAGACAACTTTGCTACCATAATTTGCGATGGGATCAAACCATGAAAGGGAAAAATGAACAAGGGGCATTTGTTAGTGGTGTATCTCCAGAATATTATTTTCTATCTACCTACATTCACAAGGTACATGTTAGCAAGGAAACCATTCCTGAAGTGAGATTCAGTCTTGTGAAATTCTAATAGCTTGAAACTGTGCCCCAGCAGATACTGCTGTGTGATGAAACAGTTTATCAGTAGGAGATACTATTTTTATCTCTAATCAAGCAGGTCTAAGTGTATGCTATTCTTTGAACTCTCTCATCCCCACCTCCCCCCTCAAAAAAAGCTCATCCAGAGCACATTACCATAATTGCAAATGTCTTTTTTCAAGTTTGCGAGAGGAAAAAAAAAAAAGGGAGGGGGGGAGTTTTTCAATGTATTCTACATCTAACTCCAAGGCTTAAATGGAAAAGCTTCATATTTTTATGCCTTCAAAAAAATAAAAATGGATTAATCTCAACAGGCAGTTGTCTCCCATGGATTATTAGGTCTCTCAAGAAAGCTTATATAACCCACATAGGTCTTATGATTATCTTGAAAACCCAAGGAAACACATTATTATCCTCTTAAAAGTAAAGGGCCATATTTGCAACAGGGGTTTGAAGATAAAAAGTTTTTCCAAGTTTTTCCTATTTCAACATTGCTTTTTTACTTTAAAAATTCTTTTAACTCCAGTATGTGCAGAAAGCTATTAATGGGGGTTCAGAAAGCACACCCCTGTACTACCAGAGAGAAGAGGCTGCTGTAACTGAGTTGGGAAGTCTTTACACAAAAATGAAAACCTGAAAATTTCAACTGATGAGCCCAGGTGAATGACCAAACTTATCTGGTCACCTGTTCTACTTATAAAATAGACAGAACAGTTCCAATGGAAAAGAGCATTCTTTATGATGACAGACCTAGTCTCTAAAGTGTGGATTTCCGGATACAGTCATACAACAGAAAAAAGGGTGCAAGTTAGAGAATTTTACTTATCTTAAAAGTCAGACTGGATCCCCTTTTCTACATTGTTTGCCTCACTTTTATTTCTTTCTGGTTTTTTTCTTTGATATTTTTGTCCTTACCAGTTTCCACATTCAGTATTATTTTATTGCTCTTGCTTTATCCATCGTTTTCCACCCCTGAATTCTTTAGCCTTGTAAAGCTCCCTAACCCTCTCAACCTCTTCCTCTTCTTCCATTGCTAAAAAAATAAGCTCATTTAAATCACATATAACATGTAATTTGGATGTTGGGAATTATATGGGGA
The DNA here is from genome assembly GCA_013400315.1 of Bombycilla garrulus. Lineage (NCBI taxonomy): Eukaryota > Metazoa > Chordata > Aves > Passeriformes > Bombycillidae > Bombycilla > Bombycilla garrulus. The sequence continues at coordinate 172,811 of VXBU01009661.1, read as the reverse complement.
ACTAAGCTACATGTGAAGATGGAAGGCATTTAAATACCCTTAGGAAATGCCAAGACCAGGAGAAAACAGGGGTATTTAAGTTTCCTTTGTCAGTACCCTTTGAGAAATTGTCCTGTGTCCTGCCAGATCTTCATGGAGCAGAGCAAATGCAGTCATGCTGAAATGATTAACAGCAGTAAAAAGGACATTTTTTCTGACTTAGACCGATTGCTAGATGTAAAAGGAAGAAAAATATCTTCCAGTCAAGATGGTAAACAAATGCTGTTTCAGCTAAGTAAGGAAAAAAAGAAACACTAAGAGCAAAGCTGAAAGTGGAAAGAAGAGAGCAGATTGTCCTGTGTTGACACCAGGATGGAGGTGTGACAGCATAATTTCCACTCCAGAGAGGCAGACGGAGGTCACTGGATCCTCCTCAGGGCAGAAGGGCAGGGGGGCTGATTCCTTCCCAAAAGACGAATTCTCTTTTTAACAGCTCAGCAGAGACCTGTAGGTCTTGAATACTAGTTTGCATCTGAGTGTGTGTGCATGTGTGTGCGCACAAAACAGTGAAGCGTGTGCATCAAAATTTTCTATCCAAAGACTGTTCAAATTTACACTGGAATGAAATAGCCTAAAGCAACCAAGCAGACTATGTTGAATATTTCAAATGGTAACCAGACATATGCATACATCATATAAGCTCTTAGAAATCTCCAGCCTCCTGGACAGTAAGTGAAAAATCTGGCCCCTTGTGCAAGTCACACAAGATCAATGGCGTGATTAAGGATGACATGGTTCTGAAATCCTGAGGGAAATGCTATGCCTGTAATCAAAAGACAGATGCAAAGTGACCCTGTTGTGCAACCCAACTCTCCCATCAGAGGTGAAACCTGGACACAGTGAAGACAGTGAAACTGCCACATTCTGTGGACTACAACCTTTAATATTATTCAAAAGAATACATGGCAACATCTATGAAATGTTAAATGTTCTGAAAAGTGACTGAAATTATCAGAGGACTTAAAATAGTAATTATTAATACTATTTATTATCTTCTAGACTTGGATAATCCTCAGTGACACTTGCAATTTCCATAAGCAAATAAACAAACAAAAATCCTTCCAGTTTGAAAAATAAGTCCATTTGTGTGAAACTAATCTACATTTCCCAATCAAAATTGGCTCAGGGCGGTTCTGCAGCTTTCTTTTTTGCAGGCATTCATCTACCAGACGCTGTCATTTTAACTTATGTGAAGTGATTTTATCCTAACTTGGTATTGCACATTGCTTCTATCCCTTTTAACTGAGCTTTCTGGGAGCTCTAGTGAGGGGAAGTCAGCATTGCTGCCAAACCAACTGTTAAATATACGAAAAGAATTGAACATCTTCTCACTGGATATATTCTATGACAGCATCTGTGCTTGATTATCTTACCAGCAAATTGTACAGATGCTAAACGCTCAAAGTATAAAATGTTGCATATGTCTGCACAGCTACAAATACATTTCCTAGTGCACCATGATCAAGACTCAGAAATAATACTAGTAAAGGATAAGTAAGATGGATTTTTTTTTGTATTAACTCAGAAAACAATAATGTGTTTTTTGAAAACTAATTGCAGAGTAATTAATACTTCCTAATTAATACACTGATCTTACAGTGTATGACAGAATTCACCTTGGACAAAGTGGCTTCCAATACGGGACTATGAAGTCATGTTACAAGTCATTAATATAAAAAAAAAAAGTGGTTTCTAAATTTTTGTAAGTCATGTTTTCAGCTCCAAGGAACACAGTAATCTTACCTCAAAGGCTTCATGTAGGAGATTAATTCTGTTAGTCTTTATCTGCTAACCAACTAAAAATCAGAAAGGCTGAAATATTGCCACAGCTGACCCTCAGATTTCCTTTTCCTTATCAAATAGAACAAACTTCCTAAAGGAGAAAGTGAGAAAGATAATTCTTCATATTTTTCTAGGAAGAGGGTAAAAAGGACAAAGTGACTGCAGGGCTTAAAAAAAAAAAAAAAAAAAGGAGAGAAAGAAAATGTAAAAACACCCAAACAAGCAAATCCTACCCCAAAACTTTCTTGGGTTAATGGAAGTTATTTTTTTTGCAAAATATTTTTCGCTCTTCCAGAACTCATCCTTCAATCTCAGCAGATAAAGGGAGTGAATTTATAAGAATTATATTGTCAGGAGTTAGTAGTTCAAGACATAATCACTGCAAGGAACAAAAGAAAACATAAAGACACAGAGCAGTATTTTTCTACATTTTTCAATTTTTCATTACTTTTCAAGAAGAATTTGCTGAAATTGTTTTATCATTTTCTATAAGAGTAAGAAAAAAATGGTCTGTGATTTTTGTTAGCTTGTGTGCACATACCCATGTGCATGTGTATTTTTGTTTTACATGCTATGACAGCAAAAAGCCTCCTGTGATACATCTGCTAGACCAGTTATGAACCACATAACTCCAGCTACAAAAGCACAAGCTGGCCACAAACTGCATTTGCCATCCACATGCTCCAAGTTGCTCACCCTTCCTCCTCATGCATAGAAAAGTAAAGTTGCCTACAGAATGACTGCATGCAAAGATGCAAATTTTTTTCTAGTTTTCTTAAGTGGGAGCTATACATGCAAGGAACGGAAAAACCTAAAACGCCAGAATTACCCTCTCTATTGCACTACTATACCTAATGCACATAAGCTTGAAACCAACAGCTAAGTTCAAGAGCAGAGCAACACTTAAAATAATTCACTCCAAAAGAAATTGCTGGACAATATAAAGATACTACCTGATATTTAAATCCTATTATTTTATTTAATTTCTTTAAGTATAAACAAGTGAAAACAGATACTCAGTTGTACTGTGCCATATACTAACAGAGGGCCATACAAGGTCTGAGAAAATACAAAGTTGAACTGTTACTCTTCATTTCACTAGCTGGAAGAGTAAAACTAGAGTCCTCCATAGGAAAGAAAAAAAAAAAAACACAGAGGGAAAAAATCGAAATTAATTACAAAAACATCCTAAATAGAAGCTACAGCTATACAGAAATAATCTAAATACAGATAAACTAGGCCTGACTGAATTATAGCAATTTCTGTAAAACCACTCTGCTGGGTTTTGCATATCTATTATTTTCATAGTAGGTTTTTTTCCCTGAAAGGATATCTTTGGGTTGCTCTGACAGGTTTATCTTCATGATATATGATCCCCCTGCTCTGTTTTGCATAGTACAAATGAGACTACAGAGGAAAATTTAAATGAGCAAAACCAGCTTTAACCCGCATTACTAAGCCATTCATTCACTGGAATATGTGGTATGTATTTTAAGGTAAAGACTCTGCAGAGAAAAATGTAGGCAAAGAAGAAGTAAACCTAATTTGCATTAAAGATTAATTGACAGAAAACATGATGAGGATGAAAATGAAAAATTATATTTATATAACTGCAGTTTGGAATACTAAACTATCTTCTGCATCTCTCATCAAAGCAGGGGAGTGATTAGGGGATGGAAGACTCTGCAAGCAAAGTAGCAGACTTCCTTCAAGAAGCTTCCTTCCCCAGCACCTGAGTAGCACAGGTTTTTAATCCAATTGAACTCATCACTGAGAAGAATGACTAATAGCAGCAAGCTATGGAGGCTGGGTGTCTGAACCTGCTCTTATCTACAGTCTCCAGCAGAACTCAGCCAGATTCCTGGCTGGCAACCAGAGCAAAACATGCATGGCCTAAGATCCCCTCTGGAAAGTTACTGCACAGATTCCTTTGCTGAGGGGGAAAAAGAAACAGCAGTACATGGAGAATGCCCTAGAGTATCCAAAAATTTATTCAAAAATTTTGAGTGCTGGAAAATAAGATAATGTTGAGTAGTTCTTGACTTTAAAACTTAACTTTTTTTTTAAACTATTCAGGAACTGGGACATAGAAATAAAATAATTTTTTACCCGTTATGGATCAGAGAACTCCCCCAGGAAAACTGGCTATTGCTTGCAACTTCTCCTGGTATTTATGGAAGTTTTCCTGTTCACATCATGGAATTACCTGTTTTCCTACCTTAACTAGGTTGTATTACTATTTACTAAGAAGGCTTAAATGGTAACTGTTTTTAATACACAATATTTAATATGTTAGAGACACAGAAACAAAAAAAATGCCTGTGAAAATGCAAGTCATTATTTTATTAAGGAGCAATGAAGAAAGATTATAGAATCATAGAATGATTTGAGTTGGAAGATACCCTAAAGATTATCTTGCTCCAACCCCCAGGCCCACCTTCCACTAGAATGATGATTTCACTTGTTAATTACTAGCATGTAAAACAACTACTGAGCAATGAGAACATGGGAAGAAACCTTAAAACAATGCATTGGAAGTATCAGAAACAGAACAAAACACTTGAGAATCTGTTCCTATGTGGTTTTTACATTCTTAGTGATCAGTTCAGAAAGTGATGGAGCTTACTGTAAATCATCTGCTGCAGCACACCAAGGAATTATTTCCAAAAAAAAAAATGCAATGCAGAAGCTTGCCCTTTTTTTAGTCCTACTTACTATTCTATTCTAGCCTGCAAAGTAAGCATTCAACCATAGGGTTACAATTTGCTTCATAAATGTATTAGTGGTTAGTTCTTGCTTCCCCATTCAATGCAGCAAACCTTTGCATACAATTTGTGACTTAATTCTTGAATGGCACTTTTCTTCATATAAGATTTGACCTATATATCTTCAGGGCACAAATTTTCTGTTTTCTTGAATCTTAATAAATCCTTGCTCTCCTGGATGTTCTTTCAATGCAGTCTAATGAAATTTATGGGATATCTCTTCTTTCATAACTAGAACAGTTTCTATCTTGCAATTTTCTTTTTGCTAACATAACAGTACAAAAAGCCCATAATATTTAGAGATTCTCCAAGGGATCTACTCAATCATTCGCTACTCATCATTGTTTGTGGGTTTTTTTCCATTGACCCTTATTAGCCTCATTCTTTAACATATTTCTGAGAACCTGTTGTCCTTTCCTGTTTCTCCAAAACAAGCCACAGATTCTTCTTCAACAGTTCCCTAACATTCTTCAGTCAACATGAAGATTCATCAATTCTTCTTGGCTTATAATTGCTATTCTTTCACTTTATATATAAATAGTATAAAAAGTAATACTATTTACTTAGAAGCCTTGAGCTTCAGGACATTCTTCACATTTTTCTTCACTCACATTTTTCCTTCAGTCTTTTTTATTTTGTCCCATTCATCATCTTTGTCAGACTTACAAGAGATCATAAGGTAAACCTTGTAACTTACTTGCATTAATCTTGTATTTGTAGGTTGTGGTTGAAATAATTTGTGATGCATTTTGTAATGTATAGTCAAATTGAAGGTTATTGTCTAGGATACTCAGAAGTCTATTTCTCAAAGAAAGTGATTGTTTCTTTTCATGAAATATAGAAGAAATATTTTTTGCTGGCTAAGAGCTAAATGCTCTTAGACATTTTCCTGCAACCCTTGCTCTCTCTTTACATCTCAAATGAGAAACAAGGATATGTCACTGGAATGGTTTTATGGGGGTAAAAAGGGGAATAAAGATGTACAGTCTACTGTCAAAATTCATCATAACTATTTTAAGTCCCTTCTTAAACACATTTTATTCCTTACAGCTGAGACTGTTGTTCCTGTTTCCTCAGAAATATTGAAGTACTTGTTAAAAGATATTATGGTTTCTTTAAGAAGGGGCTTAAAGCAGTTAGGATGTTTTTTGACATAAAAAACTTCTTTCCCCATAAAATCATTTAACTGACATATCCTTATTTCTCATATGAGATGGAGAGAGAGAATGTACTAGCTAAACGTGAAGTTACATTTGAACTGAGTATCACCAGCTCTCTCAAATATTTCCATTATGCTTGTTTCAACATGACTGTGCTTTGATGGCTCAGACAGAACAAAGGAATCCCATGCCAATCCGTTCAAAAATAGGCTGTGTGTTAGTATCAAGCACGGGCTTTAAAACAGCGATGGCCAAACCCTGAGTTATTCTTAAACTACACTATACAACCAGAACCAATATCATCACTTCTAGATGCAATCAAGTTCCCTTGCAGCATTGTTGATTAATGTATGTATCAGCTGAGAAGGCTAACCTGGCAAATGACATAAATCCAAATGGCATAAGGGAAGCAAAGATTTATGGAAGAAGAATTATATACATGAAAAAGAAAAAAAAAAGGTTGAAAAAGCAACAGTAACCTCAAAGTGAAAAGATACGCTAATTCAGGTTATCCTTAAAATGACACAGAGCCAGCATCTTGAGAACAGATGTACAGTTCACCTTATAGAAATGGCCACAACATCTACTCAATTAACTGAATGCCTCAAATGGTGCCCTCATTAACCATGATATCCTCTGGGGACTTGATGGAATGTGGAAGACACCTTGACAAATTAATTTTCTAAAACCAGAAGCTTGGGTTAAAGTAAGATGTATTAAAATTATTTTAAGTACTAATTTAGCAGACATTGTGAAACAATAGCAAAATACCATAGTAATTAGTCAAATACTGTGGTAGTAATTAAATAATAACACCATTAGTCAGCAATAACCATGAGCAGGTCACAAAACTTAGGCATCTTTTCTCTGGATTTTCACTACTCTGCCTAATTAAAAACCGCTTGGAAATATTTTCTTTTCAGTTTTAATTTTTTCCCCTTAAATCCCATAGTCTTACATGATTGCTGAATCCCACATTAATTTTAAATTACAATAATTTTCTTTAATGATGTGATAGGGTTCGCTAGGATTGTAAAAAAAGTGTTTTTCCTGATAAAGATTATTGTATTAATAGTGGGGATTTCACAACAGCAAGGAGAGACTGGCAGCTCTCAACACAGCACAATCAGAGTTTTTCAGCTGAACTAAGCTATAGACCAGTTTTCTGACACAGGCAGAAATAACTCTCTCATGTTTTATCACATTCAGGAGACAACCTGACACCTTCCCTGAGATGCTGTTAAATGTAATAGGCTTTCTTTATCCCTAGGAGTCTGTAGAAACACCCAGTCTATAAAGCCGTAAGTATGCTTTGTTATCCAAAACACTGGGCAGGCAGCATTCATGCTCTAAAATTTTCAAACAGACGTATGAGGCAAAAAGAAATTCCTGATTCCAGTAGCACTAGGAGCAAGACTCTGTGTACTTGTTTTATTATGTTCTTCCTTCACACCTCCCATGTCCATTTGCATCCACAGTTTGCATAAAAGGACGGCTACTGCCACAGCACTTTTATCAACCTTTCTGCTATGAAAGCTGCTAAAAGTTCTAATGTATTCTCACTATCTAGCTTTTCATTGACGCAAGTTTCTTTAACAAAATTCAGAGGAGTAACAGATTTCAATTAAAAACTAGCAAAAATCCAAGGCCTGTTAACTTTCAAAGTACTCATAAAAAGACCTGTTGTTTATGTCAGGCTTTTCAGAAATGTAAGAATTCATTTTTAATTAAGACAGAATTTAAAAAAAAGAGGTAGGGCAACCAAATGAGAAATTTGACATAACCACCAACTTCTACAGAACTTCAAATCACCCAGTGCAGGTTACCTAAAAGGCAGAATGGAGGAGGCTATTGTACAACTACTTGGCTCAGAAAAAAATCTAAATAGCATTTATTATCAAAAATGAAACTAATGAAGTATACAAAAGCAATTCCAATAAATGAAATAATGAAATGTACTTTCTGTGAAGCCAGAAAAGAGAGCTACAGAGAGTTCCCAAACTTCTCTTTTTTTTTCTTAGAAAAAACCAGGGGGAACAAAGAAACATACTGCCAACAGCTGACTTCAAAACTAGGTGGCTTCCTATAGTTACAATTTAGCTCAGCATGAGAGGGCTATAGGACTTTTCCAAAGACAAGTATATAGTGTAAGAACTAAACAAGAGTATAAATAAATAACCAGCTTGTCCACCTGTGTTTCTTCTAAGTTCACAGGGTCAACTTCATAAATTTGTGCAGTTAACTAAATTCTGAAAACAGATCAGACCGAGACTTTAGATAAAACAAAGACCAAAAGACCCCAGATAAACCTTTGTCGAGAAAAAATGTCCCTTTAGTTCACAACCAATCTGTCAGAATCAAAGTGCTGTTTGTCCTGAGTATGAAAATACAGAAAATGAGTCCTTAAGCATAAACACATGCTTATTATTAAGTCAAAAAGCCAGTAAGCTAAAACTCAACAGCAACATAAAAAAAAAGTTAGGAATTTTAGTAATCCTTTACAATAAAACACTGCAATTTGAGGTAGATAATGCTTCATACAATCTTCCACCATTTACAGAGTCACAGAAATGCTGGAAAAAAAACTCCAAGATAATCAAGATCAACATTTATGTCCAAACTGCTTCTTTTAGATAGCAATTTTGATAGGTTCATACAAAAGAGTCACTGCATGTTTGTCATTCCACCCTGGACTATTAATCAGTATTGCCTGTGGTAACAACCTGAAAGTAAATGTGATATTTAAGTGGTCAGAGTTGTAAATGCCTAAGAAGTAAGAGGAAAGCAATGAAGGGTCAGGAAATTAAACTCATGATTTGCACGCACTAGCTAAGGAATATGTGAATTTAATGTATGACTAATTACAGACTAGAAAGACAAAGCCGTTACTGTATTACAAAGCAAAGTAAATCTACTCCATTGAATAACTGCTTGCATTGCAGGGGCAAGAGAATGAAAAGGTAAGTAATGTGAAGAGCTTGTCAGCTAAAAGAGCTCTTGAATGAAGATGGCAGAGAGCTGCTGAACTTTACCCAGAAGCAAAGGCCACAACGGTGAAGGGCAGAATCCGTCATATCTATTTAAACATAAAAAAACCAAACTAACTAGAGAGGAACTGAATGCTCTCTTTAAGGAAAGATACTTCTTTAGTGAAAGCGGATTAATATCTTTCTACAGTATCTCAGCACAGTCCTTCCAGGATATTCTGCAAACATGCTGCTTGGATATATGTTGAAACTTTTCTTTAAGAATTGTTTGTTGGATATACTTTGAATTTTTCCTCAAAATGTTGTTTAGTTTTTTTTTTTTTTAATTCCTAGTTCAGTTCCAATTTTTAACTGAATAAAAACCAGGGGCTGTAGATCTCCTTTTGAAGGTATAGATATCAGCATACAGGACCTGTGAAAATTAAATATGTAGTACAAAACCACTGGAACAGGGTACAGGGAAATCTGTTTCCAATTTTTCTCCTTCCATTGACTCAGAGCAGTATTACATAAGGGCATACCATATATATATATGGTATATATATATGAATAAAACCTTAATAAAATGCTTGGAAAGTTGATTAGATAAATAAAGAAACCCCATGCCTGTGGTTTCCCACCAGCAAATAGAAAAATACTTCCACGGCCATTTCTAATGCAATATTTTAAGTATGTTTAAAATACATTCTTTGTATTTTTCCTAGTATGAACTTCATTAAACTCCTCGTATTTTCTCTGAATATAGATTTACCCAATTAATACAGAAATACCTTGGCATAAAATAATGAACTTTTTATTCAGCAAGTTGAGGAAAAAAATGAAAAATTATTTTTACCATTTCCTGACATAGAAGCCATTTTTTTCTGTAACATAAAGAAGCTGAGTTTCCAGGAGAAAACCCTTACTGTACATCATAGGAGATATCAAACAAAAAAAACACTCGCCAGTTTTGACAGCTTACATACTCTGTGAATCAGTAATTGACATCCATTTGGGGCCCTATTCTTTGTGTTTTGACATTAATTCTCTTCCCTGCTGTCTGCTAATTATGTGTTTGAGAGCAAGAACAAACTGTTATTTTAACATCAAGCAAGAACAAACTGTTATTTTAGCATCACTCCATACCTTGACACAGGAGAAAAAAAAAAAAAAAAACAAAGCAGAAGCCAGAGCCAAAATCACATGTTCTTAAAAGACTAAGAAACAGAAAGGGGAATATATGGCCTCAGTGGGAAAAATTATTTCCCAGAATTTTTTTCCGCTGCAGTTCGGTACTGCATTTCTATAGAAATGGAAACATCAGAACCACTCTATCCACAGCGACAAAGAACCTTTGCCTTCTAGAATCCCAGTCTGCACTACAACAGTTCAGCAGCATGAAGGACAGCTGTGACCACTGGAAACCAGGGGGCATTCATGGGCATCAGCATAAGAGGCAGATGCCCTCCTGTCAGCAGCACTGTAAAATAAAGACAAGCAAACAAAGAAATTTACAAACAAACTTAAAAAAAACCCCCAAAAATCAAAAACCACAAACACCAAAACCAGCCTCTAGTTTACTGCAATTTCTATAGCTGACTTCCTAAACTCTTAAGGGATGGGCAGAATTCTTCACACCTACCGTTTTCTTGCAATTTATTTTTCAAATTTTGATGCATAATTAAATTGTTTAAAATACAAATTTAAAAGAAAAATACTAACAAGAGTAAAAATTATCTATTAAAGTCAATGACCTAGATGTAATTGGTTCTTAAAAAAAATACCACCACTTTTAGAACACACTTTTTTTTTAAATTGTGTAAAGTGAAACTTCCATCTGGGATTCAGGCGTTTTGATTGCATTTTTACAACCAACTGAAATGAAAATTAGTTTAGTTTGGCAGTTGGTACAGTTCTATGCCTGGAAATTTATCATAGTTTGCCATGTAATTTAAGCACTCAATTTCCAACAGCAATTGCTCTCAATCTAGGGAGGCAGCAAGGAAAAGAATCTAAAACAAACTACACATAATGAATTTTTAGTAGCCCCGGCTGGGGGTTTTTTGTGTCACTAGGAGACAGGGTACTGTGCAACAGATTGCCTGAGAGAAGAGGTTAATAAATTGGGTCGTAAAAAGCTCTGTGGAAGGTGACCTTCTGAGAAAGGTATTCCAGCCTCTGGCTGGGATGAGGAAAGGGTATGACTGCTATAGAATTGTATTAAAGCAGCTTATCACTCACTTCTGAAAGAGAGTTGTCCTGGCAACTTTGCTTTGTACTGAGTCATGTGCTACTGCACTTATGCATTTGTGTGCCTTTGACGTATTTTCTTGATTGGACTTTTCAGGAATCCAGTGCTAGAATGTTAAATCTTTAATCCCACATCATAAGACAGATACCAAGCTACTTAATTGTACCAGAATGACTTCTGCCCCGGGACTGGAAAGGATCAAAGCATAGGCAGCAGTTTCATCCACATTTTCTTGGACTTCAGCAGAATGCAGGAATCAGGGTCCCATCGTACTTACGAGCTGAACCAGCTTGCCCTTGTCAGGGAACTGGTGATGAAACAAAGGTCTCAAATCAGTTTCACATTCTATCTAGTGAACCATGTATTATTTTACAATGACAAATCTTAATGACTGTCAGTTGCATCCATGGAAGAATCTCTTCAAAGTTGTTATTGAGTCTCACAAAGCACTGGAGCAAGAGAGTCATTCCTCTTGCTCTGTTTAGAAGAAATTCACAGTGGCTTATACAGATACACTCTGCAAGGGTAATATGTTTTAATATCTTGATACTCTAGTAGAAAGCAAAGAGAAAAGGTCAAAAAAACACCAAGAGTTTCAAATTTATTTAAACAAATGAGTGGCATGCAGTGGACTGGCTGTAAGGAGAAAGCTGATCTTTCAAGGCAGGTCTAGTGGCATCAGTTCCATTCAGGATGTGTATGACCACTTGATTCGGATGCATTACTTTTAGGGGTCTGCGAGTCTTTAATTATACATTAAAAAAAAAAAAAAAAAGGACAAAGGCAAGAAATAGAGTAGTTACAGGCAGTGCATCACATCAGAGGAAAGTTATAGTGAAGGAATCCCTAGAAGGTAAATGCCAAAGCTCCAAATGTTCTGCATATTCTTAAGTGTCCAGAAAAACAGGACTAATAATGAAACTAGAAAAATCCACCTATGAGATTCAGTGAAGGGTTTGTGGAAGAATTGCAGAAGGATCACATGGAACTGAGCTACCAGGGATGAAGTGATCGAAGAGAGCAGGCAACCTGTTCCATGTGCAGTCACATTTACATACACAGTAAATAAGTCCTTCCTCATATTCAGGTGGAAGTTCCTGGGCATCAGTTTCTGCCCATTGCCCCTTGTTCTATTGCTTGGCACCACTGAGTAGAGGCTGGCTCCATCCTCCTGCCACCCTCCCTTACAGATATTGATGAGCTCCCCTCTCTGTTGTCTCTTCTTGATGCTGCACAGGCCCAGTTCCCTCAGCCTGTCCTCGTAACAGAGATGCTCCATTCCCTTAATCATCTTTGCCACCCTCAGCTAGACCCACTCTGGGATATTTACAAAAAATTCTATTGCTTTTTGAAGAGCAGTTTCCTCCTTGATGAAAAAGGACATCTTTTTTACTATATGGTAAAACTTGATTGATGAAAACATCTCAGCAGACTAGTCATGAAAGAACTGGCCTTAGCCCTATACTGTCTCAACAGGATGACATTTCAATTACTGCCACAGTACGATACTACACAGACAACAGGTAGGTAATTTAATAGATCAGTCCAGAGCTTCCTGTAAGCAATACATACAATCCAATTAGTGTCTCACAATAGACTACAGCAGTTATTTGAGGAGCTTCAAGCACTTCATCTGGTAAGTCTTCACGGGGCAGAAATGCCCTCTTGTTTCTATTCCCATCTGTCACTCAGCACTAAAGTTTCAGAGCATTGTGAACATGAAAGTGGGGGATGTTGCAGCACTTAAATTCACCTGCGTGTGGCAAGAGGGAGAGCACCTGAATAGCAATGAAACTTCCAAAACCAGCAGTCAGGTTAACAGATACATTAAACTGAAAGTTGAGTAGAGACTGTCAGCCACCATCATATCCATCTTCCCCAACAAGCACTTCAGTTACTGTTGTAACTCATTGGACTCAAAAATCAGCCCGATTTTGAAGGAATAAATATTTATACAATATAAGAATTTTGCCTTCAATGCTAGAAGTTCAGAGTGCTGAGAGTAAAGACATGACATCATGCTGTCCACTAAATACTTCTCTCAGACCACTTTTCATTGGTACAGATTTGCCTGCAGCTTTACACTAAGGATGAATCTGATACACAATAACATAGAGGTATCAGAGGCTGTGGGCAAATGCACTTGTGCTCTTCTTTCTCCTCCATTCTCTCTCCTCACACTCACTCTTAATTTTCCTTAAAGTTTTATTTTATATCTTCCTCTTGACATTAGGTTGCATCTAATTTTCTTCATTTGGTTACATTTCTAAAAGTTATTAGCTGATTGAATAAATTTAAAACCTTCCTGTCCTCACTGAAAAGCCCTGATGCCTTTTCAGGAATCCTGAGGAGCTGTGCACATAGGCTACTCAGGGAAGTTAATTATTAATTATCAGTAAGGTGGAATAGTTAAGATTAAGTCAGTCACTGTTGAGACACACTCATTCAGAATTAAAATAGAATTTGGTTTCATTTCCTTGAGAAATGAATTATGCTAAATTAAAATGAGGCCACTTCAGTTCTGGTTCTTCTGCAATGTAGCAGTTTTACTTAATTTCAATTAAATCTGCACATTAAGACAATTCCTTACATTTCTCTTATGTTTTAACTCCTTTTCTGAAGCAGTAATGGAAGAATCTTAGATAACTTGTGTTAAGTTGCAGCACAGCAATTCAAAAGCAACTTACCATTGGTGTTTAATATTTGTTTGTCTGGGAACAAATATATGCTAATTTGGGGGAATTGACTAAATATATATAATCATTAGCCTCATATTTAGAGTAATGAAGCAATTTCAGATGCATTTTCCACAGAAGGCTCTGCAGATTTTACTGTTGTGGATTCCATAGGCATCACTGATAGTGAATTAGATGGTAAGAGTACTGATTGTACCTAACATGAGAGATGCTGATACGAGTGCATTTAAAACTTGTAAGTTAAAATTAACATCACATAGAAGAGAGATTTGTTTAAAACTGGGTGTAATTATACATTTTAAATATATAATTTTATAAAGGTAAAAATCATAATTTTTACATAATCCAAGATAATGTAAATAATCAACAACAGTTGATCATCCTAGGTGTACGTACCTATACTGTGTGTACTCAAACTGATTAGAAATTAACCCAACTTTTTTGGCCCCAAGCTGGATACATCTCTGTGTGTCAGCACCACATCTGACCAGCAAACTCTCAGTTTTTAAGTGCTGAAGAGCCCCCAAATCACATCATGTCCTTCTCTCAAGGAAATCATTTGAGGGGAAAACATGATCTCAGATTTTTAAAGATATTCTTCAACTAATGTAATGAAATGTTTTGATTAGAATAAAGAATCTGTGGAAAAAATTTTGAGAAGTAAATTACATAAAAGCCTAATTCCTATTTTCAGTGTTAACTAAAGAATCTGTTTTCTGCTGACCTTTACAAGTATTACAAATCAAGTATTATAAACAAATATAAGTGATCAACTGTCACTTTTTTTTCTTGAAATTAAATGAAGTTTACAATAGCTGTCACAGAAAGGTCTGCACTGCACAAACTCTAAATGTTGTTTGACTATATTCACATGCTTCATAAAGGGCACTTAAAAAAATTACAAATCTGCTGACAAAAACCAGACTAACAGATGCAAAATCTAGTATCTCTTTTCATATTTATTCAATTTCTTAAACTAATGGTGTATGGGTATTGATGCAAAAAGACTTCTTTCCTCTCCATCACAAACACTTATTTTATATTTAAAATTAATCACACTGCCTAGATGAGCACCCCATAAAAAGCTTGAGAGGATTAATCGAATTGTTACCAGCTTTCAAAGCTAAAGACCCTATTTGAAACACACACAATAATACTCTATATGCTTATTTTAAGTTTATGTATTCTGAAGAAACAGTAATGACAAACAATTTATAAAGCTATGCCATCTATATTATTTGGAATAGAACTTCAGTTGCAGAATTAATGACAAGTTAGAGTTCAATACTGCATGAATGTAATAATAAACAATATATGTTGTACGTTCAAAATGTTCAATATTAGCAGAAACCCTCAGCAGCAGGACCCCCTAGAATAGGTGCTGTAGCTTTAAAAAGGAAGTATATGAAATAAAAAAAAAATATTTTTAAAGCATTTCAGGGGAGTGAACCCCCTAGATCCAAGTGCATACATATTTGCACCATGCTACAGATTTCAGTTAAAAATACAAAGACATAAATTTGAACTTAAAAAACAGAATTTAAAGGTAGCATCTTAGCTAATGTTTTAAAAAAAATTAATTGATCCAATTTTGACAGCTTTTTGCAGTGAAAAGTTCAGGAGTTTAGTTTCAGACAGTTTTTCATTTGTTTGTTTTAAACTACTTCAAAAGTCAGTATTTCAGTTTTGAAAATGAAAGAAGCATTGGAGTGAATTGCGTTGTCTTCCATGACAGGCCGTCACCATGAAGAGACTGGAGGCAAGTGAAGAGTTCACATGAGTCAATATCCAAACCAACTCAGAGACACAAAAATCTATAAATGGAATTTAAATGAACTGGGTTATACACAGAAACTGTAAATGTTATAAAATACTTCTGTCTGAAAACACAGTAAAGCAAATATAGACCACCACACCATACCAGGAAAGTCACCAGTGGTGATGTGACAACCAGGGACACTGTGTTATTGCCCATAAACAGGCGACTGCCACTGTAATGGGGCAGAAGATTGGCTTTCACCAGTCACAAAGCAGTGTTTAAGTTTTATCAGTTCTACTGCTTCTATCTGGCTGTATCAGAGTCAGTCACATAGAATAAACAGTTAAAGATTGAAGTGGTGTTAGCAGGTAGTTCATTGTCCATGTATTTCTACATCAACATATCACTGTTGTTTTCCAGACTTTATATCCAAACATGGTACTGAATTGGCCATCATCTATCTCTAATGTTCTTACAGAACTCAAATATTAAACAAATGAAGAAAATATTTTCTGTTAATACAGGCTCACATTTAACAGAGCCCTTGCAGACAGTTAAGTATGAACATGTGGTTATCCCAATTTGGAAGGGAGGGACATCCACGAAACAAGAAGTTAAAATGCACACTATTAGTGCAGTCAGTAAACATACATACATATATTGTCCTATTTGGATGAATGAGATTGTCATGGTTTCTCATTTTAATTCCCAGCTTGCATATTTCCCTTAACTGCCACAAATAAAACTAAGAAGCAGGTCCAAAAATGCTAGTGCTTTAAAACCTCCATTTGAATGATCAGCTATTGACACTGCTTTGATAGGATGCATCCATCTTCCCTAGCTAGCCCTGCTTTAGATGTTACATACTCATTTTTCCTCACATCACTAGAGCTTCTAATCCCTTTTCAGGGTATTTATTAGTACACACACACAAAAATAAAAAGTATACACACATACACTTTCCTATGGACTAGTTCGTAGAACCTATCCTAAGGCTACTCCATATGTAAAGCCTAACAAACCCAAGATATTAAAAACCACATGCAGTGATTGTTATTAGTAATCTATAAAAACATTGTCTGAAAAACTATTTCAGTTGAATTCACATTCAGTTAATAACTCCATTTATAATACCTGGTTTAAACTTCTGGCAATTGCAGGAAGGTACCCAGGCGAGATCACTTAGTTGAGAAAAAAAAGAGGCAGGATTACAGCTGTGGTACTACTACCATTAAAGCTGTGAAAACATCCTAACCCCAGAGAAGTTTCTTTTTACTTTTGTGGCTGGCTTTTTTTTGTTCGTTAGTTTTTAAATATCAAGACTTATGAAACTGATGTAAAGTAGCATTCATCAAAGATTTCATATTTTTCTTAGATAAAAAAACCCCAAACCAACTAGTGAATGCAGGTTTTACTTTAGGACGGCATGTTCTTTGATAAAACAGATTACCAAAGGTAATCTCTAGTCCTTCATTTTGCCTTTTTTTTTTTTTGCACTGCAATTTTTTCTAGCCTACTGCCAAGAAGAATATATCACCTGAGCATAGGAGGCCTCCAACTGTACTCCTCTGACTATCCTTGTTCATGTCCCTCTCACTGCCAAAAGTCCAAGACTGTTCAGGACAGTATCTTATTCTGAATTCTTTCAAGGGCTGCTCCTTGGTAAACCCAGGAATCACCTTTTTTTGAATGCAGGTTAGCAATATGAAAACATAGGAACTACTATATTGGCTCAGATTAAGGATCCATCTAACTCAATATCCTGCCTTCACCAACAGCTATTAGTGTATGTCCAGTGAAAACGAGAAACAGAAAAAGCACTTCAAACATTTTCCCCCAGCACTTTCATAGCCATGGAATATTTTCATCTCAGGGAAATTTTTACATGTTTAATCTAGACAGTGTCTCCCAACATGTTTGTTTTCCAACTCCTGGCCCAGCTGGTCTCTCTGGACTCATGTAGAAATTTTTGCACTAACAACACCCTTTAGTAAGGAGTTTCACAGCTTTATCATCCCCAGGGTTTCATTCCTGGCCAGTAGTAAGCTCACCACTTATCCATTCAGACATAAAGCTCTTTTTGCCCAGAATGTATGACTTCATTGTATCCTACCTTTAATTTTATCTGTCATTTTATTGTCTTTGAGAATCATTACACAATGTCTGTCTTCAGTAGAAAGTCCTTATAAAAAGAACAAAAATATAACAACCAAAAAACCAGTCCGCGCATTCCAAGATTTTGTTTATTTCAGTTTGCACCCAAATTTCTAATCTGAATATAAACTACTCCTTGCTGCTTTGATACTCCAAGTTACTCTGTGTAATGGTTAAATGAATAGTACACACAGGGAAGAAATGTATTACACTGCACAATGCTTACACAGTCCTAATGCTGCCATTTCCCAACATTTTGTCTACACATTTTGATTTAGTAACTTTTTAGAAGTTACTTTAAGAGTATTTTTAAACACATTATCAAGTGCTGTGTCTTACATACAACTGAATTTTTAATACTACATCTATAAATGACACCAGCAGTCTGGGCTCTTCCAAGAACCATACAGAATGTAGGACTTCCAAAGGAAAGATCATTAATGATGACTACAGAATGCTTTCCAACATGTCATTTGCAAGAGAAGATGAACTCTATCTTTCATTATAATTAAGAGTCAGGCTTGGAATGAGAGAGTAAAACCTCAATTTTTCAACAGAAATGGTATGCAGCATGCTAACTTTGTCCTTTTCCAATTAACACACCATAAGAAACCTTAAGACTTCAGTAAAGGCTCTTTTGGAAGGATCTGGAAAAAAAATCTTTAAATAGGTTTTATGATGCAGTTAATGCCTAAAAAGCATGGGACATTTGAGTGAAATATTTAAAAATATTCAGGAGAATACATTTAAAGATTAGGGTCTTGCCTTTAGATGTCCCACTTCAAAATATCCACTACTGCTTCATGCATCTATGAAGTTCAGTCTATCTCAAATATGCAGGATTGAAAAACTTGAAGCTCAAACATTTTGCACACCACAGAGCTGCAAATCAGGAAGAGCAAAGGCATTCTATGTAGATCCATTTCTGAAGAGGGAAAAACTTAAAATTTTTGAGTGCTTAAGTGTAATTTATTATAATACATTTTGCAACAAATTATACTACTTGAAATCTGACCAATTTTCTACAAAACTGCTGAGAGTTCAAATCTGCACCATATGAGAGGCATATAGGTAGGATTGATTTTTTGAGGGAACAAAACCAAATATTTTTAATTTTTTCCAATTTCAAGGAGAATGCATTGCAAGTACATTAAGTTAAGGCATTCTCAGCTTTTCCCAGAATTTATTTCACGTTGCCTGCTCCTAAGCTCAGTACACCTTGGTTTTTTGTCTCAGAGCACTGTCTGTACAACAGCCAAGTCTAAACAAAATGCCTACTGGAGTGATAATATATATAGGGGTAGCAGAATATAAAAGTGTTTTCAAAAGCGAGGTACTCAACAATGCAATAAATGAAAAATCTTAGAAACACTACATGAGGATTGGCAAAATTCAACTAACATATTTAACAAGAGTTAACAAAAGAACCCAAAATTATGAGGACTTGTTGGTTGGTGTTTTTTCAGGTATTTTCCTCTCAATGTCTGATATTTTATACTCAAGTAACTCTGTCCGCTAGTACATGAAACCTGCTCAAAACCCCATTGCACTGACAGTATCCACCACATCCTTCCACTGAAGGGATTTCCCTCAGAGGTAGATGAATACGAAGACAGCACCTCCAAAACTTGCCAGTCGTAACCAGGAAATTGAACAAACATAAAGTAAATGCAGAATTTCAAATGAAATCTGGAAAGGTTTCTTTTAAATTAATGAGACGTCTTTTCCTAAACAGGACGTGGCAAATATTTCACTCTTGCACATTGTAACTTGTGAAATTATCTATAGAGAGAACAGCGCACCTCTGTATAGGAAAAGTTTCCAAAAACCCCAGAGGTTCGAACTACCTCACAGGCAACAGCCAAGAGATGCCGACCTTGAATATGAAATTCTTTCCCATTAAAAATAAATGAAAAAAGACTAATTAAGTTCACAAATAATACTGATTTAGTGTTAAAAAAAGGAAAGAAAAAATAAATATTACAGCAATAAATAAGGCATTTGGAAACACATTAAACCTGTTTTTTCATTAATGTTAACATTTTAGGCTTTCCATAACACCTTCAAGATAAAAGGTACTTTTAAAATAATTTTATGTTATATTCTGTTTGCATATAAAGGAGAACAGCCTTTTTATCTGCTCTCTTTGTCTCATATTTTTTTAAGATTATTTTTTTTTCCTTTAATTTATTCTACTTCTCATATTATTTACCACAGAAGTTAAGGGAATATGGTAACCTGCATTCAAATCCAGTGATTCCTCTTGGATTTACAAAGAAGCAGCCCTTCAAGGAATTCAGAAAAAAACTACTGTCCTGAACAGTCTCAGTCTTTTGGTAGTGATAGGCATATGAACAAGGACAGTCAGAGCAGTACAGTTGTGAGGCCTCCCACAGCTTCAGAGCTATGCTCAGATGATATATTCCTCTTGGCAGTAGGTCAGAAAACATTTCTGTGAAAAAAAAGGCAAAATGAAAGACTAGAGACTAACTTTGGTAATCTGTTTTATCAAAGAACGTGCCATCAAAAAGTATAACCTGCTAATTCACTAATTGGTTTCCTTTTTTTACCTAAGAAAAATATGAAGCCTTTGATAAATGCTACTTTATGTGAATTTCATCACCCTCGAGATTCAATAAAAAAAACCAAACAAATCAAATCCTCAGAAAATCTAAGTAAGTCAAAAAGCCCACATCAATCCATAACCTAATCCACAAAAGCCTAGGAGAGTGAGATTACCTCAGTTTGTTGGAGAGAGTACAATTTCACAGCCAGAGTTGCTCTCCACTTCATTCCCTGTATACATATATGCTAACTGGGAATTTGAATCTGTCCTGTAAAACCTGGCCTCCCTATATAACACTTACTAGGTTATATCAGACATTTAATAAAAAACATGCCTGAAAGGGATGTAATTGTGAAAATCTACCACTGAATTCAGTAGCAGTTCTATCATCTCTTTAATCTTTCATCAGTTGTGACAGTGAAGAAAAATTTCATAGCCATTGCTCTGAAATCTCTTTTCCTCTATTTTAAAATAATCTGTGACCTACTTCTTGATCTCACCATGATTCATTTTGTTATTTATATTATGCAAATCCATGTTGCATCCAAAAACTAAAACATTCGCGAGAGCAGTGCCAAGATTTTTGCGTGTCTCAAAGACCAGGTGATTGCAAAGTAAGAGGCAGGAGGCAACAAAGTAGGAATTGGTATGGTATTTGCTTTGCCATCTTCAATGAGGGAATATGTTCCACTTGTGGAAATACATCAACTTACTACATAATAGAACTCATGGAAAATTAAAAACTTTGTTTAAAAGACTATTTCTTCTCACTACATTTTGCTATCAATCATTGTGACTTGCTGTAAAAAGAAACCTGAGAGAGATCTAGATGTATTCATGCAGAGATTGCCACTTAAAACCCCTTGTAAAGATTTATACAGCATTTACCATCAAGCAAGGGGGTAGTTTCATTAATACTGGTTCCAGCTGAGTGCACTATGAAGCACAAGTCCATACTTATGTATTATTACATACAGCTATATGAGATTGTTTTTATTTTAACCATTTAGATTTACCACAGAACAGGTCTGTAGTGCTATAAATGGTTATGAAACACAAGCTATGAAACCAGTAATCAACAGTGACTCCTTAGCCAGGCCAATAGCCAGTAAACCCAGCCTCCCTCCTATACCACTTTATTCTGTTTTCTGGTCAATGTAATCACATCAGCTGCAGCAGAGTTTGTACCAATGTGTAGATTAAGTATATATTCAACATGCCTATCCATACAGGAAGAAGGGATGGATTAGACTCAGTGCAAATACTTTCAAGAATGCATAGTTCCAAACTAATTTAAATTTAAATATTAAGGAACATCTGAAAAAGAAACTAGAAGCCAAATCATATCAACAAGGAAATTAAACTATGTTCACCACAGTAAACATATACACTTTGAAATAAATTGGCCACTTATATGAGGAGAAAGCCTGCTTCTAAGTTAAATAAGCACACTTTTTTGTTTCTGATACCTATCCTAAATTTTTGAATGCTCAAGATAGAAACAGCAGTATTTTTAATATACAAAGTATAATTTTCTAACACCTTCAACTAAGCCTTCTCATTCATCTTCAATAATTTTCAACAGAATGAATTCTGTATTGGATTTTTCAGGGTGAACAATAAGTGGTTTGCAACAGTTGAGGTTACTGAGGACTGGGCTATGCAAGAGCTTAACAGTGGAGCTCTCCCTCCCTTGGCATTTTAGGTATTACCACATTATCCCGATCTCATCTGTCACATCATTTGAACACAATGAAGTCTATTAACTTAGTAAGAGTAGTAAGATACCATTACCTGTAGTAAAAACAAACTGAAAATCTCCTCAGAAGTATCTCAGCTCTTCCTAAGAGTGAGGATTTTTTGATTGCTTGCTTTCCTTTAAGGAAACATGTCTGAGGTCACCCCACTTGGCTTTTTTAATCGTTGAATAAGTGCTACTTATTTGTAACAAAAAACCTGCTGTTACTGATATATGGATCAGTATGCGCAGCAAGTCTTTAAAACGGTTTTGAATTGTGAGCTCAGAAAGGTTGCAGTACAAATGTCAGTCTGAAAAACAGAGTAGTGTGTGCATCATTCACTAGATAGGAAAGGAAAAGCTCAGATGACTTTGTGAAAAGAGTATTGCTAAGAATTTCTAATACATCTTTCTTCTTGCATCATATATTATTTAATTTTCATAGTAACACATGGGAGCAAGAAGCTAGTGTTTTCAGAAAAATTTGAACTGATGCAGTTCACAAAAGAGGAACTACAATAGACTACGAATGATAAAGAAAATAAAGGCAGGGAAATTCTGTTACCAGACACTCAAAGTTATTAAAAAGCTGTGTCAGATTTTCACATGTTACAGTCATCCTATAAAGTATGCATTGTCAATGTTTGTACTGTAACTTTTATAGCATTGTAACCCCAAATCTGATTAATTGCATGCACCAATTCTTCCAATTACTACTGAAGAGTCAACTTTGCTCTCAATCTTTTCAGCAGTGCCAAAACAAAAAACACAAATAACCGACACACCACCCTCAAAAAAAACAAAAATAACCAGCTGAAACTTTCAGATTACTTTAAATAAATGGCTTTTAATTCTCAACAATCGTGTTAGCATAATTGGATATTATCTGCTGATACTGGACTTGCAGCTCTGCAAGGGAAAAAGAGTAAATGAAGTCTAGAAAGAAGCACAATTATATTTTATAAATACTGAATGACATCATGCAATTTATCATATTTGTCAGCTATTGAGAACAGCCATAGAAAACGCTGAATTTTGAGAAAGCATATTTTCCAAAGAGATAAGAAAACTACAGCATCTGTTCAGTCTAGCTTCGAAACCTTCCCTGGTACTGCACACTTTGTCCAAGGTTACAGAAAAAAAAATTACCTAAGGTAAGCTGACAATCATGATGTTTTAAATTCCTTAAGAGTAAAGCACAAGTGTTATTTAAAATTTCCTATAAGATACTATAACATCCCATTGACAGTTTTAGGTTTTTTTATTTACATCTTTAGATAAGCAAAACCAAGCCTTCAAGAGAAAGAATGTAGTGCCCTTATCAAAGAATATCAGTCCAAGAAACAGTGAAAGGAAAAAACGTAAGATTCATTCTTTATGACCAATGTGTTTTCTCCACAGTACCTTTGACACATACAGGTGGACAGGTGGAAGCATGCACACCCACATCCCAATTTGGGTTCGTGCGTGTAAAGGCTTAGAGAATGTCAGACTGTCTAAACACCATAACATCAGACCATGCTCTGTTTTCATTATGCTCAGCCAAAAAGTAGTTCACAGATCATCCTTTATTATTATTTATAAGATGAAAGGAATGATAATATAAAACAATGATAACCCTGTATTATCCTCAGGCAATTCTCTCGTTATCATGCCGAACAGCTCGACTACAGAGAAAAACAGTCATTACCTGTGTGAAGAGAACCTGTGATTAGCCTGAGAAGGTACTGGGCAAATTTCATTATTTCCCGTTTACACCGCTTCCTACAGCCACTCATCTTATGCAATGGGGTATTCCTCTGAGGAGAGCCTGAAGACTTTGCCAACAAAGGGAACACTTTCTGCCAGCAAACTTCTGGGGCAGTTCAGAGCCTCACGCAGCCTCGCCGCCTCCTCACGGCCGACCAAACCCCCGCCGATCTACCTCGGGTGGCTGCGCAAGGGAGCCCGCGGCGGCCGGCGGTGTGCGGCGCGGGCGCTGCCGCGGCACAGCGCGGTGCGGTACGGCAGGACACGGTTCGGCACGACGCGGCTCGGCTGGGCAGGACACGGCACAGCACGGCTGGGGCTNCCGGCGCCCGCCCCACGCCGGCAGCACAGCCCGGCACCGCCCCCGGGAGCCGCTCCGCTCTGCGCTCCTCCCGCGGGCGGCGGGCCCGCAGGTGGGAGCTGGCCGGGGCACCGCACGGCTCGTGCCCGTGGTGCTAGGCGGAGGCGAACCCGGCCCAGAGCCGGCTGCGCATGCCGGGGCCGAGGGGACGGTCCTGCCCTTGCCTGACCTGCCGAAGTGTAATCGAGGTGTGAGCAAGGCGGGGCTCCCCTCCACCTGCACTCTGCTTGCCGGCCTCGGGCCCCGTAGCTTGCTTGAAGGTCATGGAAGCGCTAGGACACTGCACACCTGTACAGCAGGAGGAAAGAGGAGAAACCCTGCTGGTACCTCTCTGCGGGGAGCTGCCCCTGCTTTCCAGCCCCCTGACCTACGGCAGCTGGGAAACAGGCTCTAGCATTGTGTGGTTAGAATGTCTCCAAGAAAGTCTCGTTAGGGAGCTACCTGTACTCCTTTGTGTTCCCTTATAAATTCATTGTTTTTCAACTTGCTGAGAAGTGTTTCTTATTAATAAAAACGATCTGCTGTAGACTACATCCATGAACACAGAACCCAAAGAATATGTTTTCATTTCCCTTGGAGTACTTCCCTCAGAGAACAGCTCTACTGCATTAGAGGGTGATGCAATTTGTAATACCTAATATAGTTAAAAAAAAAACAACAACAACAACAAAAAAAAAAAACCAAAAAAAAAAAAAAAAAAAACCCTATTAAGGAAAAGCTTAACAGAAGAAAATCATTGACTGATCTAATTTTATAGCAGCACTGACCATAAAATATTTTGGTGAATGCCTTAAAAAAATTACAATAAACACAAATGCACATCTTCAAGCTATTTTCTGTATTATGCAGTGAGCAGAGATAAATACATTATAGACACAATATAATCAAAGCATTATCAAAGTTGCAGTTGGATGACACACTTTCTGTGTCTGCTATCTGAAGCACAAGCATGCTGTCTTATGCTTCCAGTGAAGCTACACAGATAATGGAAAAAGCCAAAATGAAACAGCTCACAGAAGCCCCCAGGTTACTCCAACACAGGGATTAGTCTGAGAAGGATATGGGCAAATTCCAGTATTCCGTGTTTGCATTACTTCCTACAGCCACTCATCTTAAACAGGAACTAATTTCTTGGCACAGTTTTTGCTTAAAAGACATAATACAATTTGAAGAAGACCCCCCCAAATCCAAAAAAACCTCCCAAGAAACAAACACTCCACAAACAAAAAAATCCTCAACCTAATACCCCCCTCCAATAAAATCCATCAAATTTCTGAGGTACTGGAGATGCCAGTGGGCTTTACAAATTTCTGAACTACTTTCGTCTCTGAAAGTAAAACTCCTCATATAGTTGGTAGAGGTGAAAAGATACTGAAACCATAAGTCTGTCTCTCTTCTTTAGAGGAGGACTGAAGAGACCAATGCAAATGGTTCTGAGCTGGAACCTTCTTAATGCTTCCATATCTCCAATTGCTTTATAGAATTTTCACTAACAGTGTTACTTCAAAATAAGGAACTGAAAAAACCTGAAGCCTAAACAACTGAAATACTGGTTTTCTGAAGCCATAAGCATGAATTATTAACCCAATGTTTGCTCTTCCTCCACCCAGAAAAATCCTCAAATAAAGCTATACCATTCTGACACTGTTTCCGAAGCCTTTACATTTCAATACAGCAATATGAGTAATAGCTACTGAAAGATTTTATGAAATATTTTTTACTAGTTTCACCAAGATATTTTTCTAACAGTCAGTGCAGTATTTTGATAGAATGGGATCTAAATCTATCTCCCAATATTTCTCTGCTCTGCAAGAAAGACTGAGTAAGAGTAAAGTTTTTTTTTTTCCTCCAAATCAAGAGAGCAGATCAGAGAAAAAGGGGCAGGAAAGTTAGCATAGTAAACTTCAATCATGGTACTTTTGAAAAATATAGAAAAATACTATGAA
Source organism: Bombycilla garrulus (assembly GCA_013400315.1). Classification (NCBI taxonomy): domain Eukaryota; kingdom Metazoa; phylum Chordata; class Aves; order Passeriformes; family Bombycillidae; genus Bombycilla; species Bombycilla garrulus. The sequence goes on along the minus strand of VXBU01009661.1, from coordinate 146,879 downwards.
GAATAGTTGGACTATATCAGCTTCTATATATTGGTAATAACATTTTCATATTTTTTTTAATTGAGGGGACACACTAAGGTCCTCAGTCAGAGCCAGTCTCTTTGCACTGAGGTATAAAAATACTTTTTACATATACAAGCTAGGTCCATCCCTAATAATTCATACTCTATATGAACTAAAACACACTTAAACCCCAAAAACCTCTTAATGTCAGAAGTGTCTTCATCAGTTCCTAGGAATTCCGACTTTGGAACCAGGTACTTAGAAAAAACACTACTTAAGTACAACGGAGGAGTAATAAAATACATGCATACATAACAAAAGTTCTTTTCAGACATAAGAAAAACAAATGGAAGGAAATAGTAAAAGCTCTTTGTAAACTGGATTTTCAAATCACTTCACCAAGTCCAACTTGTGGGCTTCTAGAACACCATAAAGTACAAAATTACTTTGTTTTGAAGTGCTTGGCAGGAATGAAATTACTAGGGAGGAAACATATGCAGTTTATGTACAAGACTGTCAACAGCTGCAGTCAAGTTTAAAAGCCAAATGGAAACATTTCTTCACTGAATGTAGAGAGCATACTATGTACAGTTAGGACAAAGTAACTGATAACAATACAATATTTTCTTCCTGTGAGGATTTCTGTACAAAGCTACAACATAAATCATAACAATCTGTCACCATGGCAAGAAAGCAGTGCAAAACCAAAAATGTATGAAATTCTATTCAGTCCAAAGATTAAATCCCACATGCATTTTTTATAACTTCAATTAGGGTCTCTGCATCACAGGTCTATGCCCCAGGCCCACCTGTTGCCAACTGAAGTGAAACTTAACTATCCTTAGGAGAGGGTACACAGTGATCTAGCTTTAACCTAACACTACAAAAGTAAAAACTACACCAATATTGTAGTTCAGGGCTGGTCATTACTGGCAGGTATGTATCAGTATTTCTTTACTTGTTCCCGTGTAAGAATAGTATTTCACTATTAAAAAAAAAACAAACAAAACCAAAAGAGAAATACATTAACAGCAGCATGTAAACACATTTTAAAATAAGTAAAGAAACCCAAAGATCTTTAGATTGTTTAGGTTGCTGTGACAATGCGTATATCTTCTTTTTTCAAAAAAGAAAAAATACAAACCCAAAAGCATTGCATGTCTCAGAACTGACCACTGCAGTAGACTGGCATAAAATGGTGAATAATGCTGAACTAGCTAGCATTATAGTTGTTTTGACAGAGAAAAAGTTACTAAATACAGATTTTATTTAATAAAAAAATGACAGAAAAGTATCTTAAAACATTCAAAAATAAATTAAATGTGGCTGTTGCCATATCAACTAACAATGGCAAAGACTCAAATGCCCAAAGCACATATAATAGTTTAGGGACAGGAAAAAAAAGACATCACAAATATTTGATGAGAAGACACCATAGAATAAGGATGACAGTGCATGCCAAATATAAATTTGCTAGTCTGGGAATAAAAAACTCCAGCAGAAGCTGAAGTGACACATACAGAGCACAAGTAGATTGGCTTCTTGCAGACAATTTGCCTTGTAAACCTCTTTCATTTGCACACAATCCTCTGACTTCAAAAAACAAAATTTCCTCCTGAACGAGCCCTTGCTATTGACTGAAAGCAAATTGAAATCTTACAACAAGAATCGACTTAATTAAATGCTTCAACCTCATCAAAAGGGTAACCACAGGAAGTAATCCACAAGCACAGAAAACCTGTACAGAGTTTCCTCAATGTTGACTCCAGAGGCTTGTAAGAACTCTTTTTACTTAATGCAAATACTGAATTTAATAAGTGTTTTTTTAATCAAAGGATTCTTAACCTTTTTATTTCAAGCAGTGATATTTACAACCTAAGCACATGGCAAGCAATAACAGATGGGCAGAAACAGATGGGTGAGCACAAGGTAACAGCAAGATGTTTATGATAGGGCATAATAAACAGCTGCCACAAGTAGATGACCATCATCAGATCTCTTTTCAGTTGCTCCTTGCCTGTCACAAATGTAAGGGTCCTCTTAAATCACAGTTCCTACTGTATTTATTTTAATAGCTGTTCTGTGGACTTACACTTCTTGACTGACAGTATTGTGCACTGAGGTGTCCCAAGTTTGCCACCGTTATTCAAGTGGATGCAGCAAGAGAGTCATTCATCATAGAAGTCACTGGAAACCGCAGAAGTAATTCCAAATTATTCATGATGTCCATGAAAGTATCAGCTACCACTTTTAGCCACAGCCAGTGAATAGCAACAAAAATTCTCTGGCGTGTCATTTGCCCAAATTTAGTCTTGGATATTAACACAGACCGGAGATGGTTATATGATAGAAAATGAGTTGGGGAAGCAGAGATGCAGGCATATATTCCCTTCCTAAAGGATTAGCAGTAACATGCTAGCTAAATTTACTTAGTTTAAAATAGTTATTTTTCTTTGTTGTCTGACCTGAACCTTATAGTGACAACAAGGATCACAAAACTATTTCTTGCTCCATGCATTCCACATTGAAATGGATGCGGGATGTGGACAAGATCTTATTCTGCCTTGTAGGAACAATAACTTCCACAGAGCCCAAGACAGAAAGTGAGGGGACTGCCAATGACCCTGGTTATGAATACAGACTTATTTACCTTCTTTAATTTTTATATTCTTCATAGCAAAATTAAAACCTTCCTATTAGCCCAACTGTTACTTACCCAAACTGTGTGCAATATTTTTAAATGTGGAACACAAAATAGCAAAAATTCTTTATCATGGCCTATGTTACTGGAAATTAATACAGTCTTCCTGCTTTTGTCTATAGTCTTTAATTTCTCCTGAAAGCTTGCTAAGAATAATATCTTCAAACAGCTCTGTTGCTGTGTTTAAAATTGGACTACAGAGCAATGACTGCTACCTCACACTGTTTGCATAATATCAACAAATTATACCTGTGCTCTATTCTGATAGCTAATACCTGCATAGAATAAATTACTTTCAATGCTGTTATAGTCCCAGGCTCTATAGGTTCAAACTGAATTTTCTAATACATTTATGTAAGTTAATTAAACATGTTGTCTTAGCCCAACAGAATCTCTGACAAGAGTAAAAGAAATATTTAAAACATTTATCTCTATCATTCCTACTTTCCCTGAGCTAGCTGCTCTAAGAATGCCTTTTTTTACCTACTCAGTGTCCTTGAAGCTTACCCCAAGGACTCATTTTCACACAACACTCTAAGATGATACTGCAGTCAACCAGGAACTACAGCTGCCTCAACCTCCCCCGCGGTCCACACTTGCCTAATTAAATATTCATCACTCCCAAATGCTGCAGTGTCAAACATGAGCAACTTCCCAGCCTGACCTCCTACAGCCAGCCCGTGGTTTGTGCTGGAGAATAAACAACACTGGGACTTAGCTGCTGAAACATAAAATGGCATAATGCAGTTTTCATGTTGCACTTTAACTTCTGTGCATGCACAGTAAAATTCTCACTGCCAGAGAAGCCAGAGTACTAACTTTTAATGTTCAATATATATACTGAATACCTGTATGCAAAGTTGCATGGGCAGTGTTATCAATAAACATTATGCAGACAAATAAAATATTATCTTCCTTATAATACAGATCCTGTTTTGTATGTATGGTCATACCGTTCAACTTAAAAATACATTATTGCTGAGTATTGTCAAATAAAAAATGATTGAGGCATACTAGCATCAAGTATATGAGACTGGGGTTTTTTGGTGGCTTTGGACTCATAGTTCCATTTATAAGAAAGTTAGGGATTGCCTCCAAAACAAAAATTCTTATAACTCACTTAATTGTATCAGACTCTGCACATATTTACATCTATACTTTATGGAAGAAAAATCTGAACAGAAAAAAAAAAGAAGGAAATAACTTCCCGGTTAGAGAAACTGGCAATAGTCTATAAATTCCATAAATCTGTGAGACTTGATATAACTAAAACATACCCATAATATGTCCATACAAAATAAATAGTGCAAAGATTGTGTTTTGACCCCAAAACCTACATTAACATGTTGAAGAGAAAAGTAAAAGAGAAAGATCAGAAACTGGCTGTAAACCAGACAATACTGGGTATGCAGCATTCTTAAGACAACAGAATAGGCATTGCACCAAATCAGCCATGAGAATTCTGTAAGTATAACAACTGGTACAGCTTAGGCCAGTAAGTAAATGTATTCTGAAGCTTGTTTTCATTACATATATGTACTGACACCTATGTATGTATATATACTTACCTGAAATATATATATATATATATATATATATATACACACACACAAATATATATATGTAGTTTAAAAAAGGTTGACTTCATAGCTTCAATAATTATCTGTTGCAACTTACTGCAACTTATACGTCCCTAGCATTTCCCATAAATGGTCAAAACCTAAATTTCTTCTTCTAAGTCAAGGGCTTCCCCATAGTTTTAAGGCATTTTCTTTCTCCTTTTAGGCTCTAATTACCCTAACATTTAAGATTGAAAAGTGCATATCCTTAAGTCTTCTTATCCTTAATCTGGCATAAATTGCAATGTATTTGAGTGAATATACTGCAGCTAATACCTCAGGGAGGAGAAAGACAGAAGAGAAATATCACAGTCCAAACATTTCTTCAAAGTCTACATCTTGGTCAAAGCAATTTTGCAACAGCTCTCCTTCATCCAAAATTTGATCCTGTTAATTATTAAATATGAAGTACCAGTGTTGAGAGCAAGTTAAATTACCACACTACTAGGTCTGTGGTCTGTCTTTTCCTTCCTGGCAGGGTCCTGCAGATATTGAGAAAAAAAAGAGTTTATCAGTATTCCTGTGGAATCCTTCAGGAATGCTTTTCAGGGAACATGACCAGTTACCAGTCTACTACAGATTTTCTAGAAGCGTTGTGATAGTAATAAGGACCCCTGGATCTTCTTCCCACATAGTATAGCTGATGAGCTATAAAGTCACACAAAGTATATAAAATTTGACTGACATAGAGGAAAACCATTTTAAATAGACTTATATTGATCTGATCATATCTATGGTTTGATAAACCTGAGCTGAATCATGCTCATGAGTGATAAGGTTTATATGTGCTCAAAACTCTACCACTCTAAACTAAATAATAGTTTTTCTACTCTGTGCTCTTATTTTCATTACAGGCAAAAAAAATTCCAAAAATCATTTTATTATCATTTCCAGGCACCTGGAAATTCATCTGGGCTTCATGATACATATTAAGTCTGAAGAAGCTACCCACTGTGTGCATCAGGCAGGAAATGCTCATCAGGGATATGAATCAGAGGGTATCACACCTATGTAGCATTGCTGGACCTGTGAAGGAAACATCTGAGTCTCTGCTAGGGTCCTGAAGTTGCATACTACATACAGTGAGTGGATTTTGAGGGCCTTATTCAATATCTATTTAGTATTACTTGTTTCCCTACCTTCTACCACACATTCTTTTGCAACTGTACAGCCATTTCTCTGACAAGTATGGCCACAACTACTTGTGGCTTCAGGCAAACCTCCCTCATCTGCCCTTTTCACACCACTTTATATCAGTCCCTAGGAACCAGTGATCAAAGAGGCAGAGTCAAAGTAAATCTTTGAGATTAAAAGCAGGAAAATGGAGCAACCAGGGAATTCAGTCTCACATGTGACCCAAAGGCACCAGTGAAAGACAATTTTTGGTTCCCAGGTGGGAACACTTACTTAGTGGTAGGGCAGGTAGTTGGGACCTGCGCATGACACCTCAGGAAACTGTTAAAATTGAGTATGAAATAATTGTAATCTCCTAGCGAGAACATTCTAATATGTGATCAAATAAAGGCCTTAAGCATAGGCACAAACCATTGTTCAGCCCTACAGCCTAAGGAAGTAAAGCAGTGTGATTATGAACTCAGCTACTATAGAGTTACAAGTAAGTGACAATGGTAATGACATGTATATGGTCAAGGTGAGTAAAGAATAACTTCTTCAATTGCATGTAAATAAATATCTGACTCTGAAGCCTAGAACAAGAAGACAAGTAAAAGGCTGGAATAAGCATGACTCCAAACTATACAGATCAGTACAAAGGATAATAATTTTGATATAATTCACACATAAATTATATAACCAACCCTGATACTCAGGAATATAAAGATACAGAGGAATACCCCTGCTCGTATCTCTAACTGTGAGAAGACATACTACTAGAAGAAAACATCTGTATGCTAGAAAAAAAGGTAAACTTTATAGAGTCTTATACATTGGATATTAATACTACTTCTATTTAAGCCATGCAGAAATTTCCTAGTTCATATCAGCTGGTCTGTGCCTCGATACAGACCTTCAATCACCAAAGAGAAATCATGCTTTATATTACAGAAATTAGGACATCAAACTTTTTCCCATCAGAACAGGACAGCTATCTTTACTGTAGGAAGTGTATTAAAAACGGAAGAGATAAGCTCTTCAGTAAAA